>JAUZNK010032755.1:1320-35317 GCA_035046665.1 Euphysa ruthae
AAATTGAAGATATGTTAGAATAATATTTTACCCTATACTTTTGTTTTCATCACATTTATCTTCAGCTTCTTTTATCAATTTTAAACAACTTTCAAACAAAAATTCTAACAAATGTTTGAAACAGATTTTGTTACTTGATAAAAGTCAGCTTGTAAAATTCCAATAATTTCTATGTCTTTTATAAAAATTGAAGACTTTGCCTAAATAACCGTTTTAATATTTTCTACTTTGAAAATCAACTTTAATTCTTAATATGTAGTTCAAATGCATGGATACCAGCGCCCATAATGCATGTATACCAGTGCCAACAATGCATGGATACCAAAAAGCGCCCATATATTAATTTCATACATATAGTATAGCCAAACATGTTATGAGTTGGATAAATATTTTCAAATAGAGTTAAAAGAAATTACGATGGAATAATATGCATCATCATGCTCATCTGAAAAATTTTTGGATAGTTCATGTTAAACAGTTTATTTAAAAAAAATCTCAATCAAACGCTCAGGTACCTATTAAACCTCCAAACATCAATGGCGTCTAAAAAAAGAATGGCCATAGACTTGATAAACTTCTTCATTTATTATTAATTACTACAAACCTTAAACAAGGGATTTAAATTCTCTGGCATTCAATTCAAATAGCGCTGTAAGTATTTAATTAATTTTTGAACAGTTCATTAGTGATTTTTCAACGCTTTTTTTTACAATTTAGAAATACTGCAAAACAGTCAACTTTGATTGTTAATGAAAATTTGGACAAAACCTAGTCTCGGGTGTAAACCATTCACATCTGAAAAATGCGGAACTAAAAGAATCTGAGACTAACTAAAACTAAAACTAAAAGAACTAAGACTAAGATGGAGTTCAATTATTTTAGCAGCATTTTCTTTCGGTGTCTTATTCAAAATGTTGCAAGAAGTCAAATGAAAAGCATTAATCCTGGCAATACGAGAGGAAGGAAAGGGCTGCTTATCCGAGGAGGTGTTTAACAAAATGCGCATGCGGATAAAATGCACCAAAAATCTGAATTTCTACTTGTCTTTTCCTTTTTTCTTGAAACGTGAAGAGAAGTTTCCGAATAACGACGAAGAGGCATTCGCAGAACTAAATTTAAAATTAGATTAAACTAAAATAAGCACTTTCGTAAATCCAAAAAATAACTTCTAACCTCAAAACCTTGAAAAAACCAAAACTTACGTCGAGAAAATCGAAAAACATTCAAAATAGAAAAATGTTGAAACAATCAAAGCCAGTGTTTTCTGACATCATAAAAACATTAGCAACACCAAAACAATCTTTTTAAACAAATGAAAAGTTATCCTCAGACAAAACTCGAAAAATTAACAGAGTAGATGTTATGTATCATTATCATTATTTCAGCAAAATAGAAACATAACTCCTTCACAAAAATCAAAAAAGTTATTTCTGGACAAAATCTGAATTTTTCACCTAGGACACGTGTCCAATAAAATTATGAAAATAGCTGACTTTATCATAAATAAAAACTTCTAGCATCAAAATGGCTAGTATAGCAAAAATATTTTAAAAAACCATACTTTCTTTCCACTTTTCTTAAACTTATTAATAGCATGTGCAAAGATATCCGAAAATTGGGGAAGAAATCTTCACGGAAAAAAAAAAAAAAAAGAAAAAACGATGATGATATCAATCATATCCTACACAAGATTATTTTAATAACATGGCTTGCTGTGTGCAGAGATTGAGTCTGTAAAAACCAGGGTACAGTTAATAACTGTGACCTGTATTTTTAATTTCAAATTGATGAAAGAAACACGCCTGTGCACGATTTAGTATACGAAAATTGAAGATATGTTAGAATAATATTTTACCCTATACTTTTGTTTTCATCACATTTATCTTCAGCTTCTTTTATCATGATTACTACAGAATCCTAAAGTTAAAAAAAAAAAAAAGTTCAGTTTTTAAATCCACCAACCTTTAAAACAATCATTAAAAATTCAAAGAAAAAATCCCACATGCGTCATTAAATTGTTCTAATCACTTTTAAAATTACATTGCGTGTGTTGTTGGAAACGTGATGTCACTCTGATGATGTAATTTAATCATGTAATAAAACCGTTTAAAGTGCAATTAAGGAATAATTTGCGTAAGTTGATATTGAATAAAAATATATATATATATATTCTAAACCTTAGAAGGCACAATAATTCCAAGATTAACAAATAAATTTCACTACAAATAAGTGTAAATTCAATGTACAACAAACTGCCAAACAGATACTTTCCCACACATAATGCAGTTACAAATGGAGCAAGCTCGTGAATTTAAAAAGTAAGTGGATACAGTTTTAATCAGGTGAAAATAAGGTTTCGTATTTCAAAAATTTTGCCTTACCAAAAGAAAGCAAGTTCAGTGCAATTTTATTGTGGTGGCAAGTTTTACATGAACAAACTTTATATATACAAATTTACAGCACTGGACTATCATTTTAAAACCACATTAAATCCTATCAGAATTAATAGTCTTTCGTTTAATTTATCAAAATTTTATTTGGTTTGGGATCAACTTTCCATTATTAAATAAATCATCACCATCACAAAAATCCATTCCATCGAGAAAAGCATTGGATAATTTCATTTAGGCAACCTGATGGTCTCAATCTGGTTCAGTCAAAAGCCGTTTGGTTGTTCCCGAGAACCTTTCTATTACACAAAATGTTCTAGTTTCAATTGCTTTAGTTGTTTACTTTCTCTTTTAATCTATTGATTTTGCATTTCTCATTTTAATTAACCTAGAGTCAACCTGAACTAGTCGACACATTTTAATAATAAAAAAAAAATTTAAAAAAAAAAAGAAAAAAATTCCTATTTCATGTGACATGAACAGAATTTTATGATAAAAGATGTAATAAATTTGTATATTTCATTTAATTTTCAGTAAAAATTGATACCCTTAAAAACCTTCATATGAAATGAAAAAAGAAAATCATAAGACTCAGGAATAGGGATTTTTAGTACGCTATCTCTAAACACAGCCTTGAGTTTATATCATTTTCAAAACGTAATACTAGATAGAATATATTTTAATTTCATTTGCAAAAAATGTAAGAAAAAATTAACTAGCTTACAAAGCATTGGATTAGATTCTTGATAAAACTTTTCAAAATTATAAACAAACTAATATTTCCTTGGTAAAATTTAAACTCCAAAATATTAAAAAAACAAAGAAAATCAATGGAAAAAATTTTATGTTGGTTGCACAAAGATTTTTAACAGAAACTATTTTTGAGCATATATTCCAGATTCCAAATAAACAATACAAAACTTTCCTTTAAAAAGTGTTATCAAAGGTCTGTTGCAAGAGAAAATAATTTTCGATATATATACCTATATGGGCTAAATACATACTTCTTGAGAAAAATAAAAAAATCTGATGAAAAAAAAAAAAAAAACATGCTTGAATTTTGTTCAAATAAAACAGTCATCAAGAGCTGGTTGTAAGGGGAGCAAGAATCTTTAATGATTGTTAGAAAATATGCATTTTTAATATGTATACATACAGGTTAAACAACGCTCCATTTGCTAATTAACTTGTTTTTATGTTCATATGGGCTAAATGATTTCTTCTTTGACTTAATGTCAAACATAATTAAGGTCCTGTTATAATAAAACCAAATATCAATTGTGAAACTGTGGTGGCTAAAGGTGCAGAATTTTTTCCTGTGGTTATACACTTCATGCAAATTTTTTAAAAATCAGAACAAGATTTGAAACATTTGAAAAATTGATATAAATGTGAAATAACGCTGAAAGATGCCGTCGTTAGGGTCCTGTTGCTAAGGAAGCAACATTAATATAATTGGAATTAATATAATGGTTTTTGAAGAGTTTGTGTGTGTGCGTGAAGTACACACACAAAACATAAAATGGATTTAAATTTACTTACCAGTGTTTCAGGAGAAACATTCTTCAATTCTGATTCTAAAGTATGAAGGACGGGAAGAACATAGTTTAATATAGTTTCCTTTGAAAGATCTACACGTGAAATGTCAAGGAATTAACCGTTAAAAGCCAGGTATGCAGACTGGGGTTTTATTATCTCTATTGATGCTAATATTTAAAAATGTCTTAAAACCGAAATTCAAAATTATCCCAAACATGATTTTCCAAAATGAAATAAAATTTTAAGAGATGAAATTACTGATAAATATTACCACACACCAGAAAAAAAAAAGGCACTAAAAATTTTATGAATTTACAAATATAAAGAAAAGATACAACAAAACAGAGCAGCACTTTGTGATGAGATGAGTTCCTCTATTACTTCGAGTCTGTCAGTGAGATCCTCAATTTGCTGACCCATCTCACTGATCAGTTTCAGACGAGGGATTAAATCTAAACATGCAAGAAAAATTTAGGATCAGTAAGTGGTTATGTCTGCCCAAACAATTAAAAAAATGTAATTAAGTGCACTTAATGGCAAATTTGGATGAGATCTTTCTCAACAAAATCTTTAGAAAAAAATTTTAAGAAACAAAGAAAACCCCTTAAGAGTGCATATCAATGCAAAAAGTGCAGTTTAAAAAATTATTTGCACTCTAAACAATTACAAAAACAGTTAGTATAATCAAAAGCAAAAGAAATGTTTGATCAAATTTTTTTTTTTTAATATCTTTATCACTTTCAGCAACTATATATATGTCAACAGTGATGAAAATATGATTACTGCCTCTTTTTCTAATTTTACACTCAACCATTTACTAAAAAACTCAGGGGATTACGAGAAATTAAAATTGTAGTAAGATTTTAAAGAAAGTTGAAAAGTAATTTTTTGAATATAAAGAATCTAATGATAAAAAAATTTGAAATAGACTTCATAGTCGTTTTTTGGAGGCTTGCTGAGAACACCATAAAATCTTGATTAAAAAAAAGGCAAATTGAATTTCTTTAAAATTATTGAAATGCTGAGCTAAAACTAAAATTGGAAGCTTGTTCATGTGTTTAACTTTACCTATATCTATTCCTTTAATAGGATCTTTTATTTCCATACGCAAGCAAACAGCTATAAGTTTAAGGGTTGTTTTCAGGACTTGAATCTGAGGTTTTTAAATATTTGATAACATTCAACCATTATGATGGAGTACACCACAAAGATTAAATGTGCGTATTTAATTACTTACATTCATCTCTGAATCTAACTTCTGCGTTTGGAATCATTTTAGTAATAGTTTGAACAATCGCCTTAAGAAATTCCACATTTGTAAGTAAGTTTACATCTTCAAGTAGATTTTGCAATTGAGATGAAACTTTATCCAAAAGCTAGAAATAGATTGGGAAAAAATTGTCATTACTTTGCTAGAGCAAAATTTTATAAATTTATAAATATATATATATATACAAATTATATATAACCAATGAAAAAATTTCCTTTATGTTTTACACAAAGTGAATCGCTATTGTTTTCTTGAGAACGAAGAGGTTCACTTTGTGATTCAAACTCTATGTTTGCTGTTTAAAATTTTTAGTCTATTCTTTTAGAATATGACCGAAATTCTTTTAAACCTATTTCCTTCACTTAACAGACCCCCTTAATAACTGTTTCTGTGTAAACAGTTAATTGGGAGTGGAACGAAGTGCAATTTATGCAACCAAATGTAATTAAAAGCAGAGCTTCACTGGCGTCCATAAATATGAGCCGCTTGTGATCACTTCTCATAAAAAAATTAAAATTAGGCAACTAGAATTTTTGGTTTGTACCTGTATGGGTCTAATGATGTACTTTATAGAAAATATATTTCCTACTAAAATATTGACCATAGTTAAGGCCATCATTAAAATATTGACCATGGTTACAGCCATCATTAGAGAACCAGAATTATAAAAATAAATGAAAACGTACTTTACAGAAAACTTGAAATAAAAAATAAAAAATATTTATAGGCTTAATCTTTAGAAATCAAAATAAAAATTTAAAAAATTCCCTTTTAACCAAGGCCGTTGGTAGACAAATTCATTTCCAAAACTCCATTTTGAGATGTTGTCATTTAAAACAACTTCTAAAGTTTAAGAAAAATTACACGTTAAATGAGCAAAAGCACAGATGTAGTACTGGAAGACTGGAAGTAAATTTATCGGTTCCTTTTTAACTAGTAGTTGGAGAATCAACTACAACAAATTATATCATGTATTCACTTTGACTTGTAACATCATTATTCATCTTTAAATTTTCTTTAAAAAAAATTTTTACATGTAATTACATAAACACCATTTTGTAAGACGTAGCATATAAAGTTATCTAAAAGTAGAAATTACCATTTTATCAGGGGTTTTCTCGATAATACACGCCAGTGAAGGAATTGCAGCAACCCGTACAGACCTAATGTATAAAAATGCATCAATGATAATTTATTAACAAAGTGAATAAATAATATCCGTTACAGATTGCAAAACTTCCGCTTATTTTGCAAAGACAAAGCTACACAACAACTTAAACAATGAAAATTTGGATATTGTCAGTTTGCTTTCAATATTTTGCATTTTTATGACTGTTAATAGTTTACTGGTTTTAAACAGATTTTAGTTATCAGCAAAGTTTGCTAAGTTCCAAATTAAAACAATTGGTATTTAGAATCTTGTTATAAAAAAAATGAATTCTTTGAAGTATGAAGGATGTCTAAGACATCTAAGTCAATATCTAAATAAAGTATTTATTTTTTGTACAGCCCATGGTAAAAGAGATTCTTGAGCCAGACAATCTCATTTCCTTTTTTTCTTCTTCTGGTACTTTGTTTGGAAGTTTATCTTTTCTACGACTCTTTAACAATTTTCTTGTAAATAACGAAACCAATGCTCATGTTACTAATTTAATTAATTATTTATTATATATTAACCAATTAATTATACTAATTAACTTTGCTTTATTTAACTACCACCAGGTAATATTCTCTTTAACTTTTTATGCATATTTGAGTTCACTTACTTAGCTGAACAATAAACTCTGGATAAATTTATTTCCAATGCTGCAATTTGAGATATGTGAATTGAGATATGTGAATATCAATAACAAACAAATAAAGATAGTTTCCATATGAAATGCACATACATAGATACATATTTGTTCATTGAAACTTCAATAAGGAAGTATATATAGATTTCCCATTAAAAGTAAAATAGTTTGCTGCATATAATAGAAAATATAGCAATATATTTTTGCTTAATTCTAAGTGGAATCACGTTTGATTTACTATAAACAAACATAGGCGCAGGGACAACGTTGTTTTATTAGTTGTTGTCAACAAATATATTTACTTACATATCTCGATCATTACTAAGAGTTATAATAGCTGGAGCCACCTGAGAAACAAGCATATCTTTATTTACATTTTTTGCCAAAACCTAAAAAAAAAGACATGATATTGTCTAATTAATTTCTAAAAATTCAAACCTCAAAAAGAAAATTGAACACTCAAAAAGAAAATTCAACACTCAAAAAGAAAATTCAACACTGAAAAAGAAAATCCAACACTCATAGAGATAATTAAACACCCATAAAGAGAGTTTAACACCCATAAAGAGGAAAAAAAGTTGAACAATTTTTCTGTTGGCGGTATAAGTACCATTCACAAAACAAGGGAATTATTGAAGAAAATTTTGGGAAGATTGAATTCAAATTATTTGACAGTTTTATCAAGATGAAGACACCAAAGGTGATTTTGAAACCTATATACTAATATTCACACTGGTATCCAGTACATTTGGTTAACATTTGGTTAAAAAGTAATACCTCAAACAACTGCACAGTAGTAGCACGCACTTCTGACACAGGATAAACCAATAACTCACGACACATATCAAGAAGAGGTATATGATGACAATTTTCTTTGCTATAAAAATATTGCATGAAAATCATGATCTGAAATAATTAACTGAAATAAACCCGTCATAAAAGCAGACTACAAACTACAAACAAATCATCTTTACCTGATTAGGTTACACCAGACTAGGTTATACAACCTTATCAGATTAGGCTAAACATGAAACTGTACATATTCTAAAAAATATTGAATTCTAAAATAATTTATGGACTACCTGAATAATTTTATGATTTTAAACTCACAGTTCATTTTTTTTTTTGAATTTTTGGTGACAAAATCATATATTGATTTTTTTCTATTTTGTATTTTCTATTTTGTATTAGTTAAAGGGACATAAAGTTCATAAAGTTTGTATGCATTAAAACGACTAATTATCGCTTCCAAGCACACCCCTTGCATATGTAAGTATCTATGAATAAAAAAATGCCAAAGTTTTTTCCAAGCCTCAAAAACTAATTTCTACCGATAATAAATTTTTTGTCAAACGTCAAAATTAATTGATTTATTTAAAATAAATAAAATTTAACAAACTAAAATAGCAGCTCATGAAACACTCTTCCTAATTTATACACCAAAAACTTATTCGAAAAATACTATGTTTTTTAAAAAATGTAATCCAATAATGTGATCACTCATTATTCATGAAATGAAATCCCTCTCCCTCCTTTTGGGTGAACCCCAAAGTACATACTTAATGGATGTCTTTCAAAATATATTAAAAGGAGTCAAAAATATTTTAGCGGCTGAATAAAAAAAAATAAACCAAAATTAACAGAAGATTTACAAGTATTTTTTATAATGAGTTTTAATTGTTATAGGCAAACTAAGTGAAATGAACAAGTATGCAAATATGTTATTTTTTAAATCAATTTTTGCTAAAATTCTCCTTATTTTACATGAAAAAACTTAATCAAATTCAATCAAATTCCCAACCTATAACTCTGCTGACGTTATGATACCTATGAATAAATAGCAGCTGTTACATAGCAAAAGTAGGCTCAAAATTCACCGTAATTATTCTTTTTCCGAAAAATTAACAAGACAAAAATAAATACCTTAGTATATTTAACGACAGAATAAGATACTGAGAAGAGAGATTTTGTGTAGAAATAGTAAGCAAACATTGCTTGATGAAAATACATAGGCAGTTAGATTGTTCAATCTAAATGAAAGTAAAAAGTGACATGTGACCATATAAAACAAGACACCATGAAGTCCTTTAACCAGAATTTTCAACAGATGGTCATTTAGATAAAAACATATTCGTTGTACTTTACAACCTTTATGAAAAATTGAAATAACAACCCTGCCTACTTCTACTTAATCAGTAAAGCAATTGATGATTTAGGCTTTGACATGCATTATGGTTTCTAATCTAAGTTTTGGTTTTACAGAATAATATGAGGCATGTGAAAGATAGCCAGATTTAGTGTTAACCATTTTTGCCACTGTTAATCAGGTTTCTGGTAATGAGGTTTCCTGAAACTGCTCCCAGCTAACTCAAACAAGTGATGTGTCAAATATACCCTTAAAATAAGAACATCAAACACATTTAACTAAATTTTCATGCATAACTGGTTACCTGAGCTTGCCAACTTGATGTGCACCACTGTGCTAATAAAGTGAAAACAAGGTTGTTTTTTTGACCAAACGTTAAACTTAATATCTATTTAGCACGTCAAATTATCAACATGAACTATTTTAGTCAATATGAAAAATATTTGTGACCTAATAAAGACTTCTCAGGCGAAATCGATAACTTTTCTATGATTTTAACACAAATGAAATACTATAACGAATAAATAATAATAATAAATAAAAAAGTAAACCCTTTTAATGAACACATTTTTTTTTGTAACATCACTAGGTAATTGTATTTTGATCAAAAATCATTGAAGTAAGAACAATAAGGAAGTTTTTTTTTTTTTTTAATTTCAATTTCTCTTTAACCTAAACTCTTAAAAAAAAAACGGTTTTTTTTATGTAAGATAAATTAAACTTAATTTAAACTTTCAGTTCAGTTTACGTTCAGTGCATCTTTCTGCATATTCAGCTGTAATCAAAGTAGTGAATCCGTTCATCTAGAAATGCTTTAATATGTTTATATTAATATTTAATGCTTATAAAACATCTTTTTTTGTTTTCTCAAAAAACAACATCAATAATTCAATAATTGTAATTTCATCTTCCTCATGATCCTTAAATATTTTTATTAATTCATTTTGTATTAATTTATATGCTAAAATTTGAAAATATGATTTCATTATTATGTTATCATAAAAAAACATCAGTGAACAAAATATTCGCTTCTAAACACCAAATAACTTACCCCTTTGAATGCAGACAACACACCACATAAGAAAACAGTTAATAAAGGACTACAAACTGGAGCTAAGCCATTTAAAAATCCAGCACCTAAAGTGATCACAATTGTTATTATTATTATTGTTATTACTATTATAATCACAGCTTTTTTGAAAAACTGAAGAAATATTTTATACATGGTTTTGTAAAACCATCCATTTTCTAAGTATAAACTTAGAAAAATGCAAATCTAATCCCAAAATAATACTAACCAACTTTTGATATGATTTGATGTCAGTAAAAAAAAAAATCATTCTCCACAGCCAAAGTTAATAGGAGTCTGGTAAACAGCATGCCATGCTTTCAGATTAAGCTTGTCTGCGGGTCTCTCTTTCTGATGTGCCTACATACTTTTGTGCTATTAAATAAGGCGTGCCAATGTACCATCGAAATTGGATGTGCCTGCGTACCTCTATATTTGGAGTTTCATCAGAAATGGGAGTGTAATCTAGATCTACCCACAATTTTACAACCTCCCTGAAACGCAGTCCTAAATTTGCTTATGAATTATGAATTTTAAGAGAAATCAACCACAAAAACTTGTTCAATTCTGAATTATAGTTACTGAAAATGTTCGATTTTTTTTTTATAGACAGATATGTAAATTTTAAATAACATTTGGTGGTAAAAGTAAGGCATTACTAATACCTACTTGTGTACAAATTTTCAGTGCATTGATGAGGCAAAGTAACTTGGAATTATTATCCACAAAAAACTTTCTTGGAAACCTCATGTTAGTTCCATCGTTAAAAAGGCAAAGGAACTTCCTCCAAAGAAACTTGTGTACATGTAGTCGTGAAATCAAAATTCAATGTAATATAACCTACATCCGACCAATCTTTGAATCTGTGTGACCAGTGTGGGAATCGATCGGTCAAGGCATCAGACATCTTCACAATAACTTTTAAAAAATATAAATAAATAAATACAAGAATGATAGCCAAATTGCAGCTATGTTCATTGGAACAAAACATGTCAGAAGCGAGGGTCAACTTCATGCATAAGGTACGTAAATATGACCAACTTAATTTACTTGTGAAATTTGCCCTGCAAGCCAGATATGAACAAAATTGATTCAAACCTATACATGGCAGAGTAACCACATATAAAAACTCGATACTCCCTTCAGCAATTGTATTGAAAATGACATGCAGTATATACCATGAACGTCATGGTGATGGACATTAAACTAAACTAAACTAAAATTAAACTAAACGATTATTTATTTTAATTTCTCTGTTATCTGTCCTCTACCATTGAATTGAAAATTTAAACATCTTTTCTTCTAATTGCATTTAAACCCAATTAAGGGGTTACGTCCATATTCATGTTGCCACGCTTATCAGATATCCGATTCAAACCTGTACAAAGTGGAAGTGACCTGTACAAAGTGGAAGTGACCTGTACAAAGTGGAAGTGAACTATTCAAATCTTCACAGACCAATTCTGATTTTTTTGTTATTTTTATCCGTCTATACTGTGTGGTCTAATAAAATCGCACTGGCAGCTGATAATGTTTTTGTTTTGATTTCATTACCACACTGGCTGTTTAAAAAGAGAATTAGGCAGCCTTAAAATCAAGTTATATGGCATGACAAAATCATTGAAGCCCGTTAATATTAGAGGCACGCAGACATGCCTAATTTTTATGCTACGTTAAAAAACAAGACACGCTAAAAACTTGGAATCATGTTGGCATTAAGTCATGTTAATATTATAGGGGTACGCAGACACGCCAGTTTTTTATTGCGCCCCAAAAAACATGGCAAACAGGCATGCTAATTTACAATTACACGTAGCACGCCAAATTTGAAGGCACACAGACATGCATAGAAAACACCGTTTGCCAGACTCAGTTATAATAAAATTATTCAAAAACCTTCAAGTTCTCCTAAGTAAAATATTAATTCATAATTCTGAAGAACTAAATTTCAAACCAAGAAATGATTTTAAAACATGTAAATCTAAAAAACTTGAATTTGTATCTGTTGAAATAATTTATCCAAATGAGGTTAATTCTGTTATCACAGTTTACATGAATATCCTTATTTCAATAAAAATACTTTTGACGACAGCTGTCTAAAATTTCTATTCAAAAAATCAGGAATGTTGTAATTTTAAAGTTATTTGACACTTCATTTTATTAAAATTAAGGTTAAAAGAGCAATAATTATGAAACATAAGACAAAAGCACTGTGTAAACATGTCACAAAATCTTAAAAATGAAAAGCAACTTCGTGAACAGGAAATTTAAACAAGCTTCTGATCCAAAAATTACTGAGAAACACTCCTGTATTAAAAAATAAAAAAATTATGGTAATATGTAATACAATATTAACAAAATGAAAAAGTTTTTTTAATTATAAAAATGTTATATATAATTATATTATTACTTTAATTATTATTATTATTTTAATTATATAAATGTTTATTAACTATAAAATTACTAAGTAATTTTCATGCTTATGAAATTATTCAAGTAACGGTTCTGTTTTGAGAATTAAAATTGATTAATACATTTAAAAAATAAAAAAATTATGGTAATACGTAGTATATATACAATATTAACAAAATGAAAGGTTTTTTTAATTACATAAATGTTTATTAACTATAAAATTACAAAGTAATTTTTCATGCTCATGAAATTATTCAAGTAATGGTTCTTTTTTGAGAAGGACCATTGTTTTTTTCTTATTTAATTTCCCAGTCATAGCTTGAAAAAGAAATATTTTTCAAAAATTTATTTTAATTGAAAGATGCTTTGCGGTTAGCACACCTTTTTTTTAAGCTCCTTTGCTGTCAAAAGCAGAATAACGCATATAAATAGCGAGTGACACTTACCAGAATTTCTCATCTGCTTCTCAAAAAATGGGACAATCTAAAAATAATTGTAATTATGGTAACACCAATGATAATGCCACATTTAACGTGATTTAAGAAGGCAAAAGGTATATGAACTAAGCATAAAATTTAAAATTAGCCTATTACTTGAAAAGGTTTATGATCTATGTTGCAGTGACTTGTAATAAGAATGAATGAACCTGTAATAAAAATTATTTAAGAAAAAAAAAAAAGTTTTACTATTGTGTTGCTTACTAAGTTCAAAATAATCCATCAAAATTTTATTGACAATTTTAAACGAGATACACTGATGTTGCTGCAATTTCCTTTACTATTACTATTGCATACTAGTAAATCCATAAAACTTTATAGTGAAAGCTTGATAAATTTTTATCGATTTCCTCTTATTTATCAAATAAAATTTTTAGTGGTCGTTAAAAAGGAACAAGAAAGATGGAAATGGGAGAATAATTTTTGTCTTAATGTACAGCTACAAAACGGATTACCTGAATATTTAAATTTTTGACGAGACAGTAATTTTATTCCAAAAGGATCATGTACATTAAACAAACTGTTTGTTTTTGCTTTAATAAAACCACCCTAAAGTTATGTATAGATTGTGATTTTTTTTATCAAAGAGTTCAATATTCATTATTTTTATAAAGAAATAAGATTGTGTATTAAAGCCAGGGAAAATTATAATTTACATTTGTCAGTTCAACATTCAGTTGTAGAACAGTTCCCAAATTGAACAGATTACAATTTTAAAAAAGGAAAATCTGCTTGAGAAAATCTAGAGCGGATCAATTTTAAAAACATTGTCATCTGTCTTAATTTCATGAAAAAAATTACAAACAAAAATGGATCCCTAGAAATCTTAATTCTTGCCTTCTTTACACAGTTATGAGAAATTTAATTTTATGAAATCTATTTTTTTCTAGTCCTTCAACTTCAAAAAAAATTTAAGAAAACAAAAGCATATTAGGAAACAACCTAAAATGTTGGTTTTTTCTAAGTTTTTATTTAAAAATCAGATCTTCAAGAATCTGGCTTTTCACATAATCCACGTTGAATCCAAGAAATTAGAAATTTTTAGAGTCACAAAACTTTTTGTCTATAGATTTATTTTACAAATGATAAAGTTAGCAAAAAAAAAAACTGTTTCATAAGGCTTTGCAAAATGGCTCACTTTGTTTGTAGTAAACGGTTTACCAAACACTCTACATAGGGTACATGCATAGCAAACTAACTGATCAATGAACTGCGTGTTGTAAAACATACAACCTAAAAACAAAACAAAATTAACGTTCAAACTAACACTCCTGACAAGTACTTTTTATGATAGGATCATAAATTTTTGTTTTAATGCACCTAAAACGGTTTTTATTTGCATTATCACTAACCTCGGTTAGACTATTTTAAAGGGATGATGAGATTTGGAATGGAATATTGGCCTTGAACAGTTTTTTCTGGAAATCAGTTTTAATTTTTGATAACATTTTCCAGTGTTATTATTTACATTAATAACAGGTTTAAAAATATTAGTTATGTACTCAAAGAAATTTTATTAAAGAATTTAAAGTTAAGCAAATAAAATATTCAAATCAATTATTTATTTTCAACCGGTTTATTATTTAGAAGCCAAATTGGTAAAATGTAGTTCACGGAAGCTTTTGTAGTTAAACTTTGTTTTTCAGAGTTGTTTTGAATTTCTGCTATTGTCAGTCAAGAAACATGTCATAAGTGAAATATTTATTCTAAGTACGTTTCAGGAGACAACTTGTTCCCGTCTTCAAACAAAGTAATTTTTAAAGAAAGTGTTGTCAATTCTTTATTTAAACAGGACCAAGACATAATTTCTGATCCAAAAGACCTAGAAAACGAACACAAACATCTTATACCACACCAACCGCAACCAACTCTATTAAAAATTTTATTGCGTGTAAAAAAAGAAGAATTTATGCCACAAAATTCATTGAAGTTAAATAAAAAAAACCTTAGATGAACACATATTTAAAATCTTCCCTATATCCAAATGTTTAGTGAAACTTTAAGACGTCAACTGCTTCAACATAACATCTAAAAACTACCTATTAGTCACACCGTAAATCACCGTAAACTTCTTTTGCATACTTAACAACCTATTGAACTTAATGAACAAAAACAATGTAAAAGTATATATTTTTTGTAAAGATTATTCTTCCGTAAGACCACACATTTGATCAATGAACCAAATCATATCAATCGTATATTATACAACCATACAGAAATTCGGTATCCTCTTGTCTGCAAAAAAACAGTCATCTAATACATTGCAAATGAGTAAATCATTTTCCACTAAATTTAACAATATGAATAGCTGCTGCCCATTAAATCCCACGTAAGTACAAATAACTACTTCTAGTCTCTAAGAAAGTATTTTTTATCCTACAAAAATCGTAAAAACCCTATTTTTGTTTTAGATTCGGCACTAACAAAGTACTGCCTAAAAATTAAAGAGGCGCACCATATTGTGTGAAATAACCCTCATTAAACAAGATCAAAATATAAGTCCTAATTCTTTACCCAATTATTATGAGTTTCCGTTATTTTCCTATTTAGCCTTATTATATATTTATATTGACAACTAACAATTTAGGTATACATGATTTTTAGTTTCTAACTCGTAATAAAAGTCTTGTAGTGAACACACTGAAAAATTTCAACAAAATTTGGCTTTAAAAATGTTAAACTCTTAAACTTTTTTAGTCAAACTATGTTCTTAAAACCTTTTGAAAATTATTATCTACCTATTAAAATGGCTGAATTGACAAATAAAAATATATTTTAAATAATAAACATTACCCAAAGGATTTTTGAAGATATTTTGGGAATTATCATCTACCTATTATAATGACTGAGTTGACAAACTAATATACATTTCAAGTTATTGCCAATAAAATTATTAAAAATGATTTGTTTTTTTTTTGTATCTAAATTAAGTTGGTGGCTTTAATTTTAGATTCCCTAGAATATAATTATCTAAAATTACCTGACATTTCACATAATTCTTTCAAGCTAAAAAAAAAAGAGAAAAAAAGTCAATAAAAAAGAAGTCTTGGGAAAATCAAGCAACATATTGAGCTTGAAAACGCTGAAATGCTAAAATTATCGAAAATAAATTTTTTAATTGAATAGAATATTTAATATTTAATACAATATTTAAAAAAAATCAAAACCAAATCTGTTAACCCTTTCAGGACGGCAATAAAAATGCCAACTGGACGGAGATCTAATTTAACAGTTTTGACTAACCTAATAGAAACAGTTACAAAAATTGACCTTCTCATTGGTTTTTCAAAAGGAAGAGATTATTTTTTGTTTTGTTTTTTTTTTCCAGCTCACGTGGTCAATAAATATTGTTTCTAAATCAGCAGAACATTATACAATGACAAGTTTTTAGAGAATAGATAACTTTTTCAGTAAGAAAAGGAAAAAAAAAATTTTGTCGACTCGATTAAAAAACCTTGAGTTTTCACATCTTTAGTCTTGGGACTTAAAATTATGAGGATTATTGTGAGGATGATTCCTCCATGTCCTTTGAGTATCATAATTATCCATTACGTAACTTTCTACTAATGATGATGATAAATATGTATCACAATTCTCCTCATCTTTTTCTTCACTAGATTTATCAGTTATTTTGAGTGGTGGAGGTGGTATTTTAGTCGGTAAGGACATAGTCTCTGGTGCATGACTGACCTTTTCCAATGTTTGTTCATTAAAAATCTCTTCAGATTAATACTCCAAATAACTGAAATCAAAAAATTTATCACCTAAATCAACATCACTTTTCATATCATCATCGCTACCATACAGTAGTATATCCAAAATTTCATCCATATCATTATGTCTTCTTCTTATTTTTCTCTATTTATTTACATATCTCCTTTTTATCCTTCTTTTTTTTTTCATCTTTTCTTCATTTTTCACTATTTTTAAAATTTTCTCAATCTTTAACAAACCTAGATAACAAGCTGTGGTTTGAGGTATAGACTTGAAAAATTAGTCTACAGTCTTATTTCAGAAAAACTCAAAGCCCTCTCCACCTAAGCAATGTAGCAATATCGAAAAATGTCATGGACCGTGGCACAGGTCACAGGTCCAGTAGAAAAACATTTTATGGATCGTGGGACGGGTCCATGTCCAGAAAGGGTTAAAAAATAACTTCTCTTTTTAAAATTTTACATCTTTAGAGGTTCAGAAAATATCACTTTTTAGGACGGCCATTTAAAGGTTTGGTGCCCAGGAAAAATTATTAGGTAGTCATATCACTCAAAGGATACTGTCATTGTTGTCTCACTTTATGCAAAACAAAAAAAGCGAAACAATCAGGTTTTAATAAAATTTCAAATATGCCGCCTTTAGTACCAAAATCTCCCAAATGAAAATGAATAAAAATGCCACTCTTGGGTCCCAAAAAGAATTGTGCCAAAAAACCTTGTGCTGAATGGATTAAAAATGATCTCTACTAAGTCTTGTTTTGAAGTTAAATTGAGATTTTATAAATAAATGTATTACAAGACAAATGAAACTGCACTGCTTCTGGTATTTTGAAATCTAAATGAGGATAAAAGACTCAGATTCTTATGAAGGTTCAGATCAACATGCTTCTAAAATATGGTAACAGGGACTTTGCTGAAAAAAAAACGAAATAACCTAATTCATCACAATAGTGTCAAAGATTAACAGGAAATAAAGCTAAAAATATAGGCCATTGTGATTTTAATATGATATTCTTGTAGACGAAAAAGGATCATAAAAGAGCATTTCTTTAATAGAATACTAACATATAACAAGTGCCAAGCTAGGTTTGTTATGGGTCCTTGTAATAAGGTTTACAGACTAAATGAGAAAAGTATAGAAAAATTATTGGCACCATTTTTAGAGATTTTAGCATGAATGCAACATGAGTGTTATTTCGTTAATAGATCTGTGAAATATCTTAAAGATCCTTGACATAACAGCATGGGTATGTTTTTGTGAGTTGCTTTATTTGCGGGAAGAAATTCACGATGTTGCATATTTTCCTTTCAATCTTGCTAGGACCACCGTCTTGATGGTGAAATGAAAAAAATTTGAATGATAAATAAATAAATAATACACTCAAAAATGTAAGTAATGTTTGTTGTTGAAAAAACTAATATTACATAAAGCTAATACTTCCCTAATACCATCTACAAAATAGTCAAATAGATAAATAGATTTTGGGCACTAATTTCATTCAGCTATTCAATTACCACATGTTAACGCAGGGAAAAGTTTCATGCCTTTCTCCGATAATTCACAAAACTGAGCTGTTAGCTTGACAAGTGTTTGTTAGACACCAATCAAACAACCAGTTTAACTAAAATATCTTAAAGCGGAGAGAGCTAATAAGTACATTTCCTGAGCTGCAACGGTCCTCAGATATTCAACAGAATGTAAACTTAGTGTGTGTTAAAATCATTTCATACAGATAAAAGAAGTAAAAAAAGTTTTCCACTTTATAAAAATGTCAGACACAAATGTGTTTGTCAGAAATTTATTCGTCTCAAACTTATGTATAGTTTTAAACAATTATTTGACTTACCATGCATTGCACACCCAGTCCAAATGTTCCCAGCTTTCTTTTGGATCACTGTCAAAATATTCATCAAACTGATTAACTAGCGAGCAAACTTTTACTTGATCACCCAATATAACTTGAACATTACATAATTTGTTTTTCATTGGAGGTAGTCGATTTGCTAAATAAATAAACTTATTAAATATGCAAATCTAATAGTAGAAGGTGAATCAATACTCAAAATTAAATAAGACAATTAAATGCGATCACATAGCAACCCTACTACTTCTTTAAATTTTAATGAAACAACTTTGAATTATTTTTAACACATATTAATTAATGGCATTTAAAAAATGTATATTTTCTTTACAAAACCAATATTTTTTTTAAAGAATTATTGAGTTCTTATTATAAGCACACCAAATTTCTGATATCATAATTAAAAAATAGATTTTAGAATGGATGGATTAGTATTTAAAAAATAATAATTAAGAAAGAAAAGGGATCATCGTATAATTAATAAGTCTTTTTTTTTTTCATATATAGAAAAAGATAACAGGTCGTTATCTTTCTATATATACTATATACTAAAAAGTTTATTTATGGTAACAAGAAAGTTGTGTATAAATTTACAAAACTTAATGTAAACCAACAAAAAACAAGACTGGTTTATGACAACAGCGTTTTAAACATTGAAATAGTTGCTGGGTTTCATAGTTCAATTTCTAATTAGTTCGGAGCTTAAAAACAAAACAGTAAAATGCTATTAGAACAGCACTTATAGTTAATTTCATAAAATAAGTTTGCCCATAAGAGATTATGTGGTAACTGTTTTACAGTAAAAGTAGTATAGATATATTAGCAGCAGTTGTCATGGGCAACATCGAAGGAATACACTAACCTGCAACTAGTTAGTCACGATGATTTTTAAGTTTGAGTTCTTGGTATGATATTTCAACTGATGCCCCTTTGATGGTTTCAGGGATTGCCAAGGCAGCCTTTTAGAGTTTAGGTCTTCGTAAAAGGTTTCAATATGAGGCCAACCATAAATCAAATAAAAATAGTTTAGACGGGATCTTATATAGGGTGTGTAGATAGGTGATGGTGTGAAGATAGATGATGGTGACTTTTGAGGTATTGGTCATGATTTAAAGATAACCGAGATCAAACAATTTTAAAAAACCAATCATTTCAACCAATCAAATGGGTAATGTTAAGTTCTAATTAATTCTTAAATTCTATTGTTTACCCACCTTTCTTTCACTGGAGATTTATTTCTTGCAAATAAACTTTTCTAGCATATTTCAGTCGAATTGAACTTGATATATTAATTTAAGGTTAAAGTTTTTTTACTTCATGTGGAAAATTTTGTGAAACATGAAATAAAATTGTGGGAAATAGTTAGATTTGATCACAATGGGACTGATAAACGTTCATTCCCAATTAAATATAGTAACACTGTGTTCTATTAGATTGGTTTGAGCACATCAGCAATGTCTTACCTCCCTCATATAAGAAGGTGGAAAATAAAATATGAAATAAATTTCCACATACACATTTCAGTATAAACCACAGATATTGTTTATTTTCCAAATGATAACAGCAGACAGACTTTGCAATGAGATCACCAAGAATTAAATTTGAAAATAAATTTTGCACGTGAATCTCTCATTAACAGCATCTTTCTTATTAAACTTCACATGAGCACGTGAATCTCTTATTAACAGCATCTTCCTCATGAAACTTCACATGAGCATGTGAGTCTCTCATTAACAGCATCTTGCTAATGGAACTTCACATGAGCATGTGAATCTTTCATTAACAGCATCTTTCTCATGAAACTTCTCATTAGCATGTGAATCTCTCATTAACAGCATCTTGCTCATGAAACTTCACATGAGCTTGTTAATCTCTCAATAACAGCATCTTGCTCATGAAACTTGACATGAGCATGTGAATCTCTCATTAACAGCATCTTTCACATGAAACTTCTCATGATCATGTGAATCTCTCATTAACAGCATCTTTCTCATGAAACTTCTCATGAGCATGTGGATCTCTCATTAACAGCATCTTTCTCATGAAACTTCACATGAGCAGGCAATCAGATTAAAAAAAAACAGATTTAAAAAAAAAATTTTTTTGCTATATTTTTTTTTTTTTTTTGTCAAAGCAAAATGGAGTTATATGAAAAGGTTGATACAGTTTATCAAAAAGCAAACAATTTGTATCAAAACATAACTAAGAGGACTAAAAAAAGTTGTAATATTTCCCAGTACTTGAATGCTACTTAAAAATTGCACCTGATAATTGATTATCATCTGACTGTTCATTTTCTTTGTATTCAAATGGACCTAAAAATTAAATAGAAAATAATATGATCCATTACTTTTTTTCAGCTCAACCTTGTCAACCAATGGATTTCAAAGGCTGAGAAAAAGTCATGGTGAATGCCTTGCATAAGTTAAATTGTAAAAATAATGTTGAAGACTTATTTTAAGAGAATTATATTCCTTGTAAAAAAAACCTCTTTTGCCTTTTTTATGTCTTCCAGTAAATCGTAGTAATATATACTTTTGTTGGATTCATCACAGAGTTTGTTAAAAACTTTTACGATACGAAAAAAAAAAAAAAAATTACCTGTCAACAAACAATCAACAAACATAAAGGTTATAGTGCGAGTTAAACAGTCAATAAAATGGTGGAACTTTTTTTCAGATTCAAGTAAAATAACACTAGAATCAGTAGAAGTAGTGGTGTTAGAAAAATATGCTTCTTGCCAACTCTAAAAAGATTATAAATATAATATAACTATATATTAAAATATCAAGTAAAATTGTTTAAATTAAAGTGCAGATTGCACATTATACAGATTATAAATTATAAATATAAATATCAAATAAAAAACTTAAATTAAAAGTTCAGATTGCGCACTCAGAAATTAAATTTAAATTATTTATAAAATCGGGAAATCAAACTACCAACATTAAATTGATGTCTTGTAACCACTTTTTCACATATATTCACATGCAAAAGAATTTAATTCATGCATTAATTAATTAATGCAATAATTTATGAGTTTGAAAATAATCATTATTCCATGCTGAATGTAACCCTCCCTGTTAAAAAAGATTTCATAAACGGTATCTTTTTGGAAGCCATATTTAAACCTGAACTTTTTGCAAAGAAATGATTTTTTTTTTGCAAATTTAAGAGTTTTTGGTGTTGAAGCGATATAAATTAGTTATCCACACATAACGTTTTGTTCAATAGTTATCCACACATATCGTTCAAAATTTTAATTCACAAAACACATTATTTATCTAAAAAAAATTAAAACACAGCAAAAAACCAACCTTTAAGGACCCCTTGCACCTGTTAATTAATTGTATTAGTAAATGTGATTGTAGTTTATTGATTTCTGATGCCCAAACAGCTAATGCTGAAAGAAGAACATCCTTTGTAGCAACAATGACTTCGTCCACTATGTCAAGCAAGCCACATTCAAATAATGAATAGACCTATATAATAATAAAAAAAAACAGTTAGTCTTTCTGTATTAATTTTGACTCAAAAACTCAAACAGCAACTACAAATTAGTTGATTTTGTGGTTAAATAAATACACCAATTTAATTTTTCTTGGTTTGATACAGAAATATTTGACAGCTATCAGTTTAATAAAAAAACATATTATTACAGTGAGGTATCAAACATTAATGGTTACATAATAGTACATTTTAAACCTGTTCAAAAGATTTTTTTCTGGTTTAACATAGAAAAATTTGACTACTATTGGGTTAACAAAAAACCATATTACGTATCCAACATCACTGGTACACAAAAGTCTGGTTTAAACATATTTGAAAGGTTTATTCCTGGTTTAACATTGAAAATTTGACAGCTAAATCGTAAATAAAAGATCAGCTAGTTTCGTATTCAACATCACTTATTTTTTGGGATAAGGAATCCAATGGAGCTACATAGAAACTCTCAAAATAAACAGAAATCTTGCATTGCTCATTTCTGAAAAAAATTTACAACACCGCACTCAGATAAAAAAAAAGATGATGCCTACCAAACCATTTTTCTCATTTTTTTTAAATAGTTTATAAAACATTACTGAAAGGGATTTTCTAATTTTCTAAAATAGAATTAAACTGTTTTAAAATTGATATTTAAAAAATTTTTTCTTCCTCTAGATATTACATAAAAATAAATTTTGAATAGAAAGTTTTATAATAAAATAATGATTCTGACTTAGAGTTGAATATTATCACCATTACACATATTAAAATAAACAAATAAAACTATATTGTATTGTAAAAACATTATCAATGCACCAACAAATCATACGATTATTGCGTCAATATGAAATGCTGTGTAGTGATCAAAAATTAAAAATCTGATTTTTTACATTTATAAATGCCTGATGAAAAATTTTGTGTGAGGTGGTCCTCCTCAACAAAAGTGACTGTTATTATTAAATGTTCATGAGCTATATACACAACAAATTCAAAAAAAAAAAAAAAAAAAAACACCCAGTAGTTAAAATTGCAATTTCTGTAGTGCAGGTTTCCAAATTCTATTCTACAAGTAAGTGCTAATCAATGTGATGTTACGTATAGAGATTTATTGGCAACGTTAGTATGCGATATAAATAAAAACAAATGCATAATTCAAAGATGAACAGATTGTCCAGGAACAGAAAGTATTAAAAATTTTCTTGACAAAAAACTAAGTGAGCTAGATGAGGATAAAGAAGCCCAGTTCAATCAATGGCAGATTACAGATAGGTCTCAACTAATAAACTAAGTAGTGAGATAGGGTGAATACAAAGAACTAGTTGCTGCAAAAATTCCTGACATCACATTCTTACATAGCTAAGTGTCAAGCTCAATACCTAAAGGAACTAAAACTTAATTTATATGTAAACAAATGCATTTTACTTCCTGACGTTACAGAAAACAACTAATTTGTTTTCAAGAAAAAATTCAAAGCTACCACTGGAACAAAAAACATTACATTACATCCAACCTTATTTCAAAGACACAACTATCATGCATTATTCGTTTTGTTTTCTGAGTGATGCTTTGGATCATGACACGTGTTGTAAAAGCTGCAAAAGAACATGGTACAGTAAGTAAAAAAAAAATTTATTAGCTAATAATAAAAGTTATTACTTCTCTAGATATACTGCTCAATATAAAAATTCTTAAATTTGAAGATTTTCAGATAAATGACGAATGGGTATTTTTTTGCTGCCAGTCATGGCAATTTTCCATGTGGCGGAATAGATGGGACCATCAAGCAAACAACAGCTAGAGCCAGCTTGCTTAGACCATTAAACAAACAAATACTAACCGTTGATGCAATTCTTGACTTATGTGCTCATAAAATAGACTCTATTGGTTTTTATATAAAATATCAAAGGATACTATCGTTTCTACCCTACAAGAACTCAAAGAAAGAAATCAACCACTGAAATCTCTTAAAAACAAGTAAGCACAAATTTTAATAGCATTTCAAATTATCAAAAATTGTTATAAACGATGATCAAGTTATGACTCTTTCAAACTGAATGGTTTTGTTGCTTGTTGGTATGATACATTTTGGTGGGTTGGGATGGTGAATAAAATCGAAGCTGATAAGAACGATTTGAAAATAAGTTTATGCACCCTCATATGCCATCTAAAAGATTTTATGGCCAGAAAGAGATAACAGTTTTTGGGTCCCAATAAACAATATGACTGCAGTTATAGGTGTTCCAACAACTAGATCAAGACGTATATATGAAATAAATATCGATGAGTTTAACAAAGTAGTTTAAATATTTTAAACTTGTGCAATATTATCGGAAGATGTGCTACCGCTAGGCCAAACTAACTTTATGCAAAAAAACTTAGAAACTCTAATGAAAAGATCTCAAGAAAAACATGAAAATGATTATTTTCAACTCATTTTTCCAAAAGAATGAGAATTTTTAACAAAATCTGGAACAGAAATTAATATCATAAAAAGTTATTTATCAGGTTCAATTATAGTTAATGAGCAAGTTCAGAGAAAAGTAAAAAAATACAGATTTTTTGGTCTATTTTTGCCTCGCTTACCCCAAAATTGGGCTAGTGAGAATCTTTTTTTAACAGTCTGACTCTATCACTCCATTTTCGCCCTTAACTTACGCAAAAACTCAGAAAAAAAGTATTGAGCGACTAATGAGATTTAGCATGGACAAACGAACGAACGGCTCTGACCTTTACTGCACACATCCAAAAACATACCTGAGTGTATTTTGATTTGTTTGTTATTGAGTTTACTACTATGCCTAAACTCTTAACTGTAGATTCCCGTACATCTTCACTTCGATCATCTTGCAACATTTGAGATAACATTGAAAATATTAACGAAGACTGCAGCTCAACCTAAAAAAAAAAAAAAAAAAAAAAACTTTACTTATTGTAGCACAAATTAACCTCTGTAAAGCTAAAACTTTTTCATTGCACAAAAATAGTTTATACTTACGAATAGCACATTACAACAGTAATAGCAATAGTAAATTTTCTTTCAGTCAACAAGTACCAGCATCTTTCAAAGTATTTAAGAAAATCATACAACTTTCTCTTACAGTAAATCCAGTTCTAATGCCCAGTTTCCCTTGCATAAGGCTCAAAGTTCAGTCTCATCATTTTAAATGTGACTTGTAAGCTTCAATAACAACGCAATATATATTAGTGAAGAGCACCTTCAAACACCTCATACCATAGTTTGAATAGTCTTTTAGCCTGCCCTTATTACCAGCACACCCTTTGTTTATCCATTTTTCACATTACTGAATATGCGATAGAGTTACTTAAAAAAACTTTTTTTTAAATATTCTTTGAAAAAATTTAAAAGAAACTATTACAAAAACATCTTTTAAGTGTATTAAAAAGCAATGGTCCTATACAGCTAGAAAACATCTTAAAATTAAAAGTTTAACGTTGCCTTTAAATTTTCAGCTAATTTGACCAAAATTTAAAAAAAAAAAAGGATTTGTATGTAATAATGGATAAAACTACTTACAGGTAGGTATGGAGAAATATAACCACAAGTTTCTGAAACCAATAACCTTCTTTCACTGAACTTATGATTTATCTAAAATTAGAAATAGTCAGTTATACATAGAGGGATACAACCACCACAAGTTTCTGGAAGCAATAACCTTTCAATGGGCTTATAGTTTATCTGTAAGAAATCATAGTGAATGACATCCATGTGTTTCTTAAACAGAATATCATACTTTCTTAAATCAAATTTTCCTAATTAAACGTTAGCTAGATCTGTATTTAAATTAATGAACAAATCACTCATCCTCAGATCCTGTGAATCATAGCACAAGAAACATTTTAATAAACATTTTGATTAAGTGATGCTATCCCTTGCTTCAAACAGTTGCTAATATTTTCGGTTTTGAAGACATGTTATGGACGTAAAAGGGTATATTTGGTGGTGCCAGTTTTTTTGTTCCAGAACATTTTTATATCAAATATTCAGTCTGTATCGTCAGTATGATAAAACAGTAACGTTTTAAACACCGTTAACTAATAAGTTTGTTTGCATAATCCAAAAACGAGTAATTGGAATATATAAATGAAACCAGTATATGGAATTATTTTTGAAAATATCTTGCTAATTTAGAAATATATTGTATATTATAAATTTATACCTAAATATTATTTTTTTAAACGTTTTGAAAAAATTCAGTTTTTTTAATGAAAAATTCATACGTTTGGTATTATGTGTTGGCTAACGTCTTTTTTTTTTTTAATTTTATTGTTAAAAAAATATTTGTGTCAGGGATGTAGCAAAATTCTTCAGGTTGGGGTGAGTTAAAAATGTTTGCAGGACCTTTGGGATGTAGAAACTTTACTTTTACATCATTTTCTTCTTGGTTAATTTCTGCTATTAATCCTACCCACCAACTCCTTCCGTAAACAACAGCTATGTATGCTCCTAAATTTACAGATAACACTAGTGGTTCAACAAGAAATTTATGTGTAATAGTAAAGCATTCATCAGAGCTGCAGCATTTAGCTCCGATCTCAATTTCACCCAAACAAACAAATTGGTGGAAGCTTCTTGTACCTAGAATTGTTTTGACTCCTTCATACCTTGGTATTTGTTCTTCTTCAGATGCTACTAAATTGTCTCCTTTGATTTAAATAAATTTAATGTTTAAAATGGTTGCATAAAAAAAAACTAAATACATCTTCAGCAGCTAAAATATGATCTCTATACGTCTGTTTCAATATTTCCTGGGCTGTTAACCGCTTAACTTTCTACCCATTGTCATCACAAGGAGACTTTCCATTTGACCTGGCAAAGAAGTTCCATTCTGCCGAAATATCAGTCCCTTTTTAAAGTACAAAAGTTATACAAATTTTTCAAATTTCTGTATTCCTTGCACACCCATCTGTGAAAAATACGTTTTTTTCTAGATCAAGAATTGTTAATTAAATCTCTGTAAAAATATTGTTTGGCTTAACTATACTACTATTTCTTTTAATTTCTACAGCTATAAATCAGACTTGAAGCCATGATAATAATTTTTTTTTGAAGAATATGATTGGCTTAATAAACAAACGGTCAGGGCCAGGGAAATTTAATTCCGGGTGTCGTAAATTTTAAACATATGAATTCCTATGATCTTGAAGTTTAATACTTTAATCCATCAAACTCTTATGAAATAAACTGGTGGAGGGCTTAAACATGAAACAAATTACGTTTAAAAACTAAATGTTTCTTCAAGCCTCTAAAAAAAATGAAAATTATATTTTTCATGAAAAAAATCAATCTCCACCAAAAATAGGGTCAGTCGGCAATGCAAAAAGGTTAACTTAACATCTCTGTATGGTATTTATTTAGTTTCTTAAATTTATATCAATATTATTTACTTTTTTTACTCCAAACGTGTTTATATTTCCATAATATATCACTGGGAATTAATAGTGGTTCCTTTAAAAATATCGCGCAGGTAATTCTTAGGAACTTGTGTTTAAATTTCCTGTAAAGTCCTAATTTAGTCTAGGTTAATACAATTTTCATAAGGGGGCTTCGATAAATCGTTCGAACATTATCACCAAATGATACCTAGTATCCAAGGAATAGCAAAAGGAAAACTACTAACACAAAAAATTTTGTAAACGTTTTTTTTTCTTTACAACAACAAAAATTACAAACTTCTTTTAAAATATCTATTCTGTTTTCTCTTTCAATCGTATAACCTGGTTTCTACAAGTACCTAATGTTTGAGATTTGAAAAAAGCGCATCAAAAGGATAGACATTTCGAGCTACATTAATGTAAACAAAATAGCTGATATTTCGTTATGAGTTTTAGAAGGTAAGAAAGGATTATCACGTCAAGTCTTATATTTCTACAATCTTTTTATTTAACTTGACATAATTTTTGACCTCGGGATCCCTTTAAATATTTCAAAAAAAGAAGAATAAATCGTAAACAATAACTTTACTCGCAATATAATATTCGTACAAAAAATATATAAGCGCTTGTTTTGTCTTGATTTACTTTGTTTCTTAACAAAAGCTATACTTTTATTTAAAATTACTACTCATTTCTTGGAAGTATGATCAGCTCTCCTCAGCAGGTTTATTTTAAATTTTATTGTTGTTGTGTTGTTTATCTTCCCTACATTTATACTTTATTTAAAATTACTGCTCATTTCTCAGATGTATACACAGTTCAGAAGAACATTACAAGTGCTTTACATCTAATCTTTTTATTATCTGAAAAATATGCGTACTCTTTTTTTCTACTTTTAATTTATTAATTTCTTCATACAATGGTTTAATGAAATTTACAAACAAATTTTGGTTTTTGTATTTATTTTTTGTAATTCATCTCGGAAATGAAACAATCGAATAACAAAAGAGCAGTTTTTAAGTTTTATAAATAAATCAGTTTCACAACCTAGTCTCTTAGCTTTTTTATGTTTTTGTTTCACTATTCACATATAAAAATACTTATAATTTTAATTTATAATACGAGTTGGAAAGTAATATTTTTGAACAACAATAACTGCATCATATTTTATCAGACTTTTTTGCATAGATAATATACCATGTTTAATATTTTAAATAAATAGTTGTATTGTTTGTTCTCAGCTAAAAAAGTAAAAATAAAAACATATTAATTTACTTGTTTACATATTATGTATTAGCATCTATAAAATCATGTGCCATGAATATAAGCAAAAGTATTTTAAGAAAAAGCCTTCTGTATGATCATATACGTAAGTCTTAAACCAATGAAATTTGGCTTCCACGATATGCAAAAAAAAAAAAATAAATAAAAATACTGAAATTCCCAATCACTGAAAATACCTGTGAAAGTTTTAAAGTCTGGTTTCCCCTGCATACATGCAAATTCAAACCGATAAGGGGAGGCTGTTGCGGCAGAAATAATTAATTTAAAGGATATAAACTTTAATCGCAATATAATATTCGTACAAAAAATATATAAATGCTTATTTTGTCTACGATTTACTTTGTTTCTTAACAAAGCTATACTTTTATTTAAAATTACTACTCATTTCTTGGAAGTATGTCGCACATTTAAATAGGCAAAAATAAATAAAGTATTGAAATTTACTTCATGTCTACTCAGTTAAAAAACTCTTCAAGATCACTGGAAGCAAAACAATAACAAATAATATCTTCTCGTAAAGTACAGAAGTGCAGAAAATTTTAGGCCTAATAATGGCCAAAAAGTTAGATAGAAATTCCCAACATCACAAAAAATTTAGTGAAAAATTAAGATATTTTTGACTATTTTGGGGCTTGGAAATTTATGAAGTTGTTTTTAAGACCAAATATACATGCCCAACATGCAAATGTCCTAAAAGTAGGGAACATTTTGGCCTAGTATATAAAAATGGAAGTCTTTTCAAAAGCTGAAAACTGTCACCAAAAAAAAAAAAAAACTAACAGTTTAACATGAAAAGCCTAGACAGACAGACAGACAGAGTTATAGACCTGAATTAATTTATACCACTCTGCTGGTGTGGCTGTGAATGAGCCAAAATGTAAATGATAATTATTAATTCTACAATACCTGCTCCCAACATTGTGGTAGGAGTTCTGATTCAATTCTGATTGCTTCAACATTACATGCAAATTCTACAAAACCATCAATGATTATTTTTCTAAAATACAAAAAATTTTCAAAGCGCCTGATTTACTCTATATTGTAAACGTGAGAATAAAAACAATTGTATTTTATAAAGAAATTGAAGAAAAAAAATTGTTCTTGAAGTCGTCACCAAATAATTTTTCAAATGCTGATCTGGACCTGTAAATCAACCATAATAGTACAAACATAATAATACTAAAACAGTTACAATAAACAGCCACAATAAAACAAGTACTCTTATTGAATATGGGTCTATCATGGACCCTCAACATTGAAGTAATTTTTTAAAATTGGCTATTAACTACTATCATCAACTATTATTATTATATTTTTATTAAGTCGCTTCCTGCAAAGCTTGAAGCTACTCCTAGGCAGGAAGCTAATGAAGAGTTAAAACTCCAAACGCACTGCACTGAAATACCACACGTACGCTGAATGGGTGATGCCCGGATTTGAACATATGATCTTGGTTGGGAGTGAGATGCTCTACTGACTGAGCTATCCGGGTTCTACCTAAAATAGAATATTTTGTACCTTTGTTGATATTCTGGACGCTTGATTAAATTAAACAACATATGTAGCATGTCATCTCGCGCTCGTACATCTTCGTGATAGCGTGCAGCGCACAATATCAATGGTATCAACTCCTAAACAAAAAAATTAAAATACTTTTGTGCCACATTTCAACGTACAGTTTACAAGGCAAAAACAGCAAATAATACAATTGATATTGGAAATTGATAACTTAATTATTTAGACCACATAAGCAAGGTTCAGATTCTGCAAAAATTTTTTCTCAGTAGCACAGGTTTATGTGATCTACATGTTGGTATGAATTTTGCAGTATTATATTTGTTAACCTGTGTCAGACTATATGTAGAGCCTATGCACTATAGTTAATTTTTTTTTTAATCCTCATTAAGTTTCATAGGCAAAAGTTTTTCAAATTGAATACTATAGCGGTTAGGAGTTACAAATAACCTGCTGTTTTTGCTATATTTCTTATACGAGTCTGGAATACTTGTGCCTAGTCTCGCTTCAAAGGTTTTTGAGGTATTTTTTTTCCAATACCATTAAGATTAGCTTAACTCATGTTTTCATAAATCTTCATCAACAATAAATTCAATCCAAATGTCTGAATTAGAATAGGTGTTGCTTTTTTGCTTCCTCATTTGAAGGCCGAGCTCATTTTGGCTTAGGCTCCTGTACTGGGAGGGAATCATCTAGGGTCTCAATATTTTCCCCAGAATCATCACCGGTTTCTTGGGTTTTTTTTTTTTTTTTTTTTTTTGCAAGAAAAGGTTTTAGGTTGATATAATCCTCATCTGAGGAACTTTTATACTCTATTTAAAATTCTGATGTATCAGAATCTTTATAATTATCATGTTCTAACCAATTGAGAATGTTATCAACAGCATTAATTGTTTTTATACCAGTTCGTCTAGGGCATCTTTTTAGTGGATTTCCAGGGCAACATGGTTTATTATCCGAAATTTAAAAAATTTTTTATAAACAGTCTGTCGATCAGACATGCCCAGAAACGACATTATTTTGAAAACAAAACACTATGTAAGAATGTGATGTAACCTTAGAGCATAAAACATTGAGAATTTTAATTTTTTGAGTGAACCGCTGTCAGCAGCTCCCCGTGATTGAAGCAACAATTGCTGATCAGCTTACAGCGGCTTGTAGTGCTGAATAAGTTAATGATGCACTAATGAATTACTAATAAAAATAAATTACAGATGATTAGATATTGAAAAGTTTTTTTTTTAAATCTATTGTGATAAAAAGGCATTTAAAAATATAAATAAATGAAGAAATAAATATCTTCTTGTGCTACAATGCAATAAAATTAACCAATGCTGATTTGGCTTGCATTATTTATTCATATTTTCCACTTCATCTTATACACTTAAAATATTTATTAAATATTTATTGTGGTTCATCTGATGTGTCTTATTTTAACAAGTTGTGCTTTGTTAAGATGCATTGTACGCCTACATTTATTAAATAGAAAATGTAACTAGCTGCGGATCAATTTAAGTAACTAACCACTTAAAATGATGAGTAATTGATGAGACTCAACCTATTTATCAGCCAGCAATGATCTCTAAGGAATTCATCACTATAAATAATTTAGTCTAAGTAGGAAAAATAACAAAAAATTACCTCTCTCTTGTTTAGAAGGACGTTAGGAACAATATTAGGTAATGAATTTGCTATAACTTGCACGGGAGAAGAAGCTGTAGAATAGGAAACCTAAAATTATGATTTATAACTACAACTGAAGTGGCTCCTCACACCTAACTTTTCAGATAAAAAAATGTAAACCCGGGAAGTTTATATGTTTATTCAACAGAGAAGTTTAGTGAATAGGAAGTTAAAACATCCACTGTTTAAAATAAAAGGACAACAAAATTTAACAATATTTAATGATAAAGTATATTATTAATGGAAACAAAAACTCATAACGATAAAAATACCTGTTTTGATAACAATGGCGGTGATTGAGACGTTTTCCCACAAACGGAATTAAACAATGTCTCAACAAACATGGCAGAAACTTGCCTATCTACTGCAACAGTGAACGGTCTATTAACTTCATCGCTTCCTTCTACAGTAGAGTCAGATACGTCCTTACTATTTTTTTCTTCCAATTCAGAATTATCAACTTCGTCTTCGTTTTCAGAATTTTTGTATGTGCTCAAATTAATATCGGAATGTTTGGAAACACCTGTTTTAGTATCAAAATTGTCAGGATTCGTAATTCTATCAAAGTTTGCATTATTTTTATCAAAATTTTCATTTGGGTCCAAATTTTTCTTTGTTTCTGGTTCAACAGCAGTCACACTTTTAACAGAGCCGGCATCTGAACTCCCTCTTGATAGGTTATCAAAATGATTTTCATCTATTGTAAGATTTTTGTTTATATTATTACTTTTTTCCAATAACACAACAGAATCTGATAACACATCATTTTTCTTTAATGAAGGTTCTTGATATGTTTCAGAATTTATAGTTGAGTTTGATAATATGCTATCCTTTCTAGGTGATAACACATCTTTTTTATAACCATAATCTTTAGTCCTTTAAAATAAATAGAATACATTGGTAAAGAATCTACTCAATATATAAAAAGAAGAAAAAAAAAATTTGCAAACGAAAAAAAAAATTATTACGATGTATTCAAAAATCCAATTTTCATTGAACATCCTCATATCCTGATAAAAAAATTTTTGGCACTGAGTAAAGTGGCTATATTTTCATGGCCTTAGTATGGTACAAAAAACTAACGTTATACTTTATTTTGAAAAACCTTAGACAAAGATTTCTTGACGGTACTTAATGGAAGTTATTTTAAGGATTAAATTCTTTGAAAAAATCAAAAAATAGTTTTTGAGAAAACATTTTTACATGAAAATATACTTAAGCAAATTACCAAATAGCATTTTTGAATTAGATATTATTTGGATTAGATATTTATTTTATAATCATTGGTGAACTTCATGCAAAAGTTTTGATTTCTAAGATAAATTTAAAAGAGATAACTTTTAACTCAATAAAGGTCACATAAAAATTCAGTTAGATTTAGGCCCAAAAAAATATTTTGAAAAAAGGGAAAAAAATTTTTTTTCTTGGTAGCAATGAAAACAATGCTTGAGAAATTGTTTGATAAGCAAAATATTTCAAATAGAATAATAATAACTTGAACACTGTTTCATTTTCTGGTGTTTGAGTTTTTTTCCTAAAAACTATTAATACAAACAACTTCTCTTTGTTAAAAGATATTAATCACTGTTTTAGAAAAAGAATGTCTTAACCCTTTAACAGTCCTTGACTTGCGGGCTGAAAATGTCCCTGACATAATATTATGTCCATATATAGTAATATTTGCTTTGCTTTGTTTTTGACGTAATATTACGTATGTATCCTCGAGGTTTGGTTTTTTGACAACATAAATGTTTTAAATTTTGGATTTTCACGCTCTTATGATTTTTTTTGTTATACTACTCTTATAATAAGCAGCTCTTTAAATCCCAAAAAATTAAAATGACTGATTTTACAGGTACCTCGTGTTCAAGTTCAGTAGCAAAAAGTAGTAAGAAGAGAGTATATACTGTGCAAGAATTGCAAGAATTTATGTATAATGATGAT
>JAUZNK010032756.1:0-18540 GCA_035046665.1 Euphysa ruthae
AGATAAACTAGGATTATCAGCGGAAAAACTCGGTATTTCTGAGATAAACTAGGTTTATCTAATTAATATCCATTCGGAGTTCCATAGAAGTAACTTATTATAGATCACTGTAAAAATGTATAGCACCATTTACATATAAGTACAACGAAATACATGATATATAAAAATTAATTTCAGAGTAAACTAAAATAAATGGGGTAGGGATATTACAAAATATTTTCATTGTGGTCCGTCATCAATGTAGGAGCTGAAATAAGTTCCCATCACTTCGGAAATTCATTATAAATTCCATTGGTTTTAATTTTACAGTAAATTTTAAGTTGCATTTTTGAAAATACAAAAAAACTTTTTTTTTTCAGGTCCATTTATTATAATGTAAAAGTATTATTCAAGCAATTATTCAAAATAACTATTTTAAATTAATTGGTTGTCATAAGAAGTTATACTTTCATTGTAAAAAAATGTGAAAAACTCGTTTAGCGTTTCAACGGTTTAAGGAGTTTTGCTACCTGAAAGAAAGACACAGTGCGTTTTGTTCAAAGAAAACATAACAAATTTTTGGTAAATCAAGGGTAAGTGAAGTAATAAGATGAAGAGACAGAAGCAGATAATAAAATAAAAGAAGAAAAAATGAAAATAAGCAGCCATGAACATGAGAAACTTTAAAGTTGAAATTATAAGCTTGAATGCACTAATGAGTTACTACTAAGTAAGTACTAATAAATTGTTGGTAGTATCGTTTTTTGTGCATGTACATTTTCCCACAATGTTATTAGTCTTTTTCTTCTTCTTTCTTCTGCCAGTAGAATACTGAAAAAAAATTATGCAACGAGAAGCAACAAGATATAATGCCGAATCTTGTCAGTATTTATCAATATTTTTCACGTCAATATAAGAATAGCACATTATCTAAAAGTCAAATTTACGAGCCTATATTTTAAGACGTTAATTTGATCTAATTTGAAAATGTAAATTAAAGTAGATCTAAAATTTTTTGCGAATGGTTAACTTTTTTAATGCCTGGAGAAGTAACTTATTATAGTTCACTGCACAAATAGATAGCACTATTAAAAGTAAAAGTACAAATACAACGATATTATACAAAAATTAAATTTCAGAGCATAAAATTAAAAGAAATGGGTTAGGGATATAATAAAATATTATCATTGTCGTTCGTCATCAATGCAAGCCCAGAAATAAATGCTCATCTTGTTCTTTTTTTCTTCTTTCTTCTGTTTTAATTTCTTCATCTTCTTCTCGCGTATACCACCTTTTCCCCTCTGAATCCACCCACAAACTCTATGCTTTGTTCGAACAGAGCGCACCTTGAAGAGCCTTCAACTCACAGAAGACCTTGAACTTTTGGAAGGTGAAGACTTTTGCTTACTTCTCTTTCTGAATGATAAAAGTGAGAGATTGAAAAAAATTTACATTTTGATTTATTTCCATAGAAAAACATTATAATTTGAGCACTAAATTGTAATTAAGCAATATGCCATTTGGAGCACTGTCAATGTTTTTGGAACCTTATTTTTCTCAACTATCTTGGGATTCTAGAAATTTATTAATTTAAATCAGGCATGTGACTGAAGACGTTTCAATTTTCCATAAAATGCATATTGATTGGTATTAAGTTAAAAAAACAACAGTTTGTGGTACATATAATCGAAAATAACTTGCCTCAACAACCATCTGACTTTTTAAAGCGCTTTTATGCGAGTTTAAGAAATGATTTTTTTCGATATTAGTTAAAAACCGAAAATCCAAAAAAAAAAAAAAAAAAAAACCCCCGGAATAGTCAGATCCCTGTTAAATAAAACTACAACAACATGTCACAACAGCTTAACATTGTTCTTATTTCCATGAAAAATGGCTCACGCATAGTAAGCATTTGGTAAGGTCGAAGCACGCAAGAACTTTGGTTTATGATTGTGTATTTACTCTAGGTTAGCTAAAAATCAGTTTATATATGCAGATAGGAAAACGTGTGTATATGAGTTTTGCAGTTATATGAGAGCACAGCATTTTTCAATAAGGTAATGAAAAAGGAGAAGAATAAGCTGAACTTATTAGTTTGGGTGCACAAACCGGTATGCTATTGTCAAAAGTTTATGCATAGATAACAGACGATTTAATAACAAGAGAAGAATAATATGATTTAGCTGTGCATATAATATTTCTAACTGCAGAAGAAATCATGAAACTATATGATTAAGTTTTAATCAAATATACATTTATTCATATTTGTATTTAATCTTATTTATTTATTTTTTATTTATTTACATTCTCTTATGAATTGACTCTTTCTATGATAGAGCAATTAAAGGTGTGAAACTTTAACAAAAGGATGGTAATATCAAAATATTTCAAACTTCAAATGTTAATATTCGAATTAATCGAACCAAAAAGTTTAATCAAACCTTAGTCCTAATTAATTGGTTCGACTGGTTTTCGATTAGATGTCAAATCGAACTGTAATCGAACAATCAAAAATTTTGAAAACCACTGGATTAGTTGGATTAATTTTCGACTAGTGTATTTATTTCGATTAGTAATCGAACATAAACGTGCAATGCAATCGTACACTCATAATAATCGAACGGTATTCGAACTGTCACAAATTTTTGACCTTTGATTAGAGTTCGATTGGAAGGTTCGACTAAGTTCGATTAATTACAAATTCGACTAGTTCGAATACTACTGTGCCCGATTCGATAATAAGGTAATTCAGATCATCTTCCTAATTAAAAAGTTCATAATCGATCGGTCTAAGAAACGATAAACTGATAATAAGATAAATATGTTAGTTTTATATTGTAGGTTAAAAAATTCTATCTAACATAAATATTACTCCTTTTAAAAACTGAAGATATGACAGCTAATAGATAATAGAAAATAAACTTACGTTGAAGAAACTGTGTGTTGCTAGAACATACGCTAATTTACCTTTTTTATTTTGTCTAGGCGAATTAGCTCAAAAAGAAGGTGTACCGGGAATTAAATATACCATAGCTGTATTTGGTATCAAAAGAAGCGTATTTTTTTTTAGAATAACATATAAAAACCACAAGTGGCATCTTTTTATTTCAATTTGCTTATTTCACTCAAATCGCAAGTTTGATCAAAATGTGTAATTTTAGTGTATCCAATATATTTCTATCATAACTTATGTTTGACACAAGTATTTCATCTGAAAATCTATATGATTATATTTATATAGCATAAACAATATTTTTGATTTTTTTTTAAATTTAATAGTTTAAAGCTATTCATACGTACCGAGCGTATCTCTGGTATTTCTACTCAGAAGCTGTCAGAAAAATGATAAATTTATTTGCAGCTACGGGACATATACGCTACGTTAAATTTGCTAGCCTTTATCTACAGCAAGTGTTGGAACTCTATGCAAAGTTTCTGTGGGTATATGAATGTTTTGTGGTGCATAGGTATCACACAGTTAAAAGAACTGATCGCTATTGGGCTGGTCTTTAGACTGATTTCATATTAGAGCAAGTAATGATTCGCTCCTAAAAAGTAGAGGTGGTTTGACGAGGGGAAGAGGAGTCACAGAGTCTGTGCGTATCAATATTATGCATAGATGCGCTGGTATCCATGATGCAATGACTACTTTGAAGGGCCTAAAACTAAGAACTAGCAACCAAAACGTTGATCAAAGTACCAGTAGAAGACTACGAGACTATTCTGAACTTCAAATATTAACAGAATGGTTTGAAGAGCACAATTCGTTTGATGCGAACTTAACAGCATTTCGAAGTTTGTTATCAAGAATAACAGTATCAAAAGAATATGCCATAAATTGTGATGATGCATAAATTGTAGGACAAGCAATTCAAATTAAATTAGATGACTTATGCTGCGAACTAATTTCTCTGTTAAATTTGAATGCTGTAATGCTGGGATCAACCAACAAATAGGTTTTGATAATCTTAATGAATTACCAGCATTACCTAATGGTGGTCATGATTTCAATTGGTATGAAAATGGAATTCGATCTTTGGATTTTGATATGCCAAATAATATTTTACAATAGATGCAAAATATTTCCAAACACTGCAAAAATGTTTCCAGAGTAAGCAGCCATAATTATAACTTACCTGTAATTAACAAATTGTTTGCTAATGAGCTGGAACGAGTCATAGCTGCAACTAGTTTACGCCGAATGCTCTCCATCAAAAATAATCCCACAGAGCAACACAAGCTGATTCGTGTGCTTATATGCAGTACCTTGAGGTATTGCAGATATTGGTAACACTTTAGTTATTACAGATCTCACCTACATTGTTCATAGACTATTTGGTAGAAATAATTCAGTTTCAAACTTGGCTCCAACTGGTCCTGCATCTGTGCTTTTACCTTATGGTTTCACTCTGCATTCAGTTACCTCAGTACCAATAGATTCAAAAAAAAATTAAAGGTGCTGAATTATCACAGATCCCAATCCCTCATAAAATTCTACGAATGTTACGAGAAATTACAGTTACTCATGAAAAGTTAATGTTACTCCACTTGGGATGAGCATGGTATGTTTTCAGATAGAATGGTGGTTTGATTTTCGTAACTTTTAATGAAGCAACTAAGAGCCAATCATTTTCTTTTGGTAATTTACCGAAAATGATCTGGGACAATTAGGACCAGTTAGTGCCAAAAACTTGCGTGTTCAACCATCAAATACAGAGTCAACAGAGAAAGTTGCCGGCTAGGCTATTTGTATACTTTTACAACAGACAATGAGGCAAGGACTTGATCAATTAGAATTATTAAATCGGCTGTTAGGAATTAAAAGTGGTTCAATTACACAGCATGATTGGCTAAAAATTCAAAAAAATATGAAAAATAACTACCTGGTACAGCAAAATATTGACGCTGATGGAAAACTGGAACGAATTAAATAAAGAAAATAGGTTTACATTATCGAGACCAGGTGTAACAGTGGTCATATTTTGGTCCAAATTTTCTGGTCCTCATCACATAAAGTTTGACAAGCAGTGTGGACAATTAATATACCGAACTTTACTCGCATTTAGTAAAACTGTGATGCTTACAAAAAAACTCAACATGGCTTGACTTGAATAAGATTAAATAATCGTGCTTTGGGTGCTGTAATTAGTATTTCTTTTTAACCAGGCATTTCCCCACCCTCAATTCCTTCAGCTGTTTTTGTTGACTTTCCTAGGATAAAAAGGTATGGATAAATGGCCATCATCCGTGGGTTCAAATTTCCTTAAACACACCCAGGTGTGAGTAAAACACTTGTAGCAGAGAATTTATATCCTTAATGCCAGCTTATGCAATACCAACAGCAAAATTTCAAGACATGACCCATGACCAAAAAGTAAAGTCACATATTATCGTGTGGAAGCTACAAACCGATAATTTCATGAAACAACTCAGCCTTGGTACAACATATACTGCATTGTCTCGTGTTGACCGTGAGTCAAATTTGTGACTTGTGGTATATGGTAATTTTTGATTGATTTAGTAACTGAATAGATTTGATTTTTAGTAGTAAATTGATGAGTTGGGCAAGTGACTATTTTTATTTGTCTTGCAATTTCGGTAATATTCAATGCAGTTTAAGCTAAATTCTATAAAGTTTATATTGCAAGCAAGACAATATAGTGACTTACCCAACTCATCGAATTATTGCTAAAAGTCTAACCTATTCAGTTACTACATCTTTCGATAATTACCATATACCACCAGTTGCCATTTACCATCACTCCACTAATGAATTGGTTTATTGTCATTAACAATATTGTCCATGTTGCAGGCAAACGAATAACAGGTTCTTTCCCAGCTCACCGAATAAACACCTCTTTCTCAGATCAATGTTTAACCACTACAAATCAAACTAATTCAGTTACTACCTCTATCAACAGATATCAAATGCTGCTGAAACTTGTACATCGTCTCATCAGCCATAAAGAAATAATGAATTGAAGAATAATAGAAAAGAAGACTCAAAGAAATAAAGAACTAAAAATTTTTAAAAGTTAAAGAAATAATGGAGTAAAGAAATAAAGCATTATTTAATTACAGAAATCCAGTATGAAAGAAATAAACCTATTTGATTACTATCTATATCAACAATTTCCATACGCTATCCATCCACTTATCAATTATAATTTCGTCATCTATAGATTACCATCTGCTGCTGAAACTTGGATACCGTCTAAACAACGCCTGAAGAAATAAGGAACTATAACTTAAAAATTGAAAGATTTAAAGAAAAAAAGAATAAAAAAAATATATTATTAAAAACACAATTAAAAATAATAAAGACATAATCCTTATTAGCAAATTGGTTTAAATACAGGTGTAGTAGATTTTTTTCGTGCTATACTCCTATAGATACGCCGAGTTCTGCACAAACAGGGTTAGCTCTAATAGGTTGTGGCATTTCATCACACACGGACAGACGGAGAGCCTAAATGAGGATTTCTTGATGGTCCTTAGCTTGCGTATTACGTGGTGCTTATTTTAGCTCCTTATTTTTTCCGGCGCTGTTTAGACAGTATCAAAATTACAGCATGGGATGTTTTTCGATAAATGACGATATCATACTTGATAGGTGGTTAGGTAGCATATGGTAATTTTTGATAGTAAACCAGTAAACAATGGAGCATGATCGACACCACTTTTATTACTAGCAAATAAATTTTGTCCCAATGCCAAATTGTAATGTTAGGTTCATTTTTCGTCGCTCACAGCTTAAAAACATGTCTAACGGTTAGGCCTTCTTATACGGAAATATCAAGCATACGAAAACAACCGAGACCAACAACTGTTGTGCGTCTAGTTGAATATTTATGTAGTCTGCACTAGCACCTGATACATCAACCATGGTAATCAGTTTTATCAGCAATTTCTGGAAAACTGCATTACTTGTAGAGTTTACATCTATGTGGCCAACAAATATTTATATACTTGGATAAAGTATATAAATATTTGTATATAATTTGTATATAAGTGCTGCTGAGCTATTCCCTTTACAAGCGTATGCGGTATGCATTTATCGTAAAAAAACTAATATGTATTCATCAATTATTGCTTGTGTCATAATTTGTCAACAAAGTAAGTAATTTAACTTTTACATGAGGTGCAAGTCTAGTGTGGTCTCGGAGTCCTTTAAAACGAGTGTTGTTGCTTTTTTCAACTTTTGCACTTAATGAGTGACATTTTTTTTTCCTGGTGTATTTTTTTAACGAATTCTTAAAATCTTCTCTCAGCCAGGAAGTCAAACGTCCATATACTTTAACGAAATTTAAACACGTATCTGAAGATATGGTCAGTATCACATAAATAAAATTTCTCTACTTGCTCACGATAACATAAATGCAGCCACATATTAAAGAAAAAACACGTATCTAAAAAATCTGGGGTAACTTTGCCAACCATTCGCAGGAAAATAAAAACATCGATTTGTATGCCATAATTTCTTACATTTCAAGGTGTTATGTTAAGAAAATTTATTAGCAGGTTCTGTGTACATGTTTTTTTTTTTTTTTTTTTTTTTTATATAAAAAATATTCAATTATACACTGTGCATAAAATCTGTTGTGAAAGAGAAAGTTACTAAACTAATATAAGTCTAAATATAATAATAAATAAAATATATATATATATATATATATTTTTTTTTTCATAGTTTTATATGATTGATAAATATAGAAATTTGAAATTAATTTACAGTAATTTATACACCCAGTCTTGCCTTATCTTTACACTTGATTATAATTGTTTATAAACTAACAGTCCTCCCCCATCCTTAGGATATCGATAACATAATTAACTTTAATATGTAACGTAAAAAATATGGAATAGGCTTATCAATCACAAAAACTGCAAAAATGTACGCAAAAATACAAATCTACAAAATTGTGCGTAATTGTAACATTGCTTGCTATTAATAAGTGTATTTAATTTAAGCGTTTGTTTATTTATAAAATATGTCGTGCTATGCTTATGCATTAGTTAAACGACTGTTTCTAATGGTATTCTGCAACTTTTTAATACAATGCATAAAGAAAAGTTGGTGTAAGACACTTGTCATTTAGACCTTTCTGTTTTTTTTCTTTCGAGATAGAGACATCTTCTTTACTTTCTTATGTTCATGGTGTACATTGCTGCGTTTACGTCCAATATTCAAACGAGCAACCATAACATTGTTATTACTATTACTACAACAACTTGAGCGACAAGCTGGGGCACACGAGCTTGAGCACCCTCCTCCACATTGACCACCTTGCATCATCATAGGTTGTTGCATCATTGATTGCTGCTGTTGGCAACACTGTTGGGAACATTGTGGTGCACATGACGGTGAACAACTTGGCTGCTGTGGACATGACATCTGTGGTTGTTGTTGAGGTTGTTGTTGTTGACAACATTGTTGCGAGCATTTTGGTGCACACTGTTGACTGCATCCACCTCCGCATTGTTGTTGTTGCTGTGGCTGTTGCATCATCATCATAGGTTGCTGTTGCTATTAAAAATACAGTTTTCAATTACGTTATATTTAAATTCTAAAAATAAGAGAAATGTATAAATTTATAAAATGTTGCTTGAGTGATTCCGAAATGTTTCAATAAAATTAATCAAACATGTTTCGACTATATCATAAAACTGCCTTGGTTAAAGCAATTAAATTTAAGCGTCAAATAAAGATAAGGTAAATAAATAGATAAATAAATGATTAAATAAACGATGCGTTTTTTCCACAAAAAAAAACTATCAGATATTTCGGCTACTGTGTTTGAAAAATTATATGACAAAAATTATTAAAATAAATTATTTTTCAAAATAACTGGATCCCACAATTTTAGGAAAAAATAGACTAACTAAAAATCATATCAGGCTATGAGAAATTAATATTGAAGTAATTTTCACGTTGTTTATTCTTTTGGAAAACAATTTTCTTTAGCTTGAATTGATCCGGGACAGTTAAGTTAAGTTAACATTGAATGTGCTTTTTTCAATTCCAAAAAATTTGATAAATCATGATATTTTCAAAGCTTTCTAAAACTCGATTCTACCCATGAAACCTTATTTATTTTGAAACTTACAGCCCCAGCTACCTTTATGATAACCTTAAAGTATACAAGAGTCTAAATGTGAAAGGAAAAAAACATTATCTCTGAGCTAATATGATTACCATCTGTTGGTACGGGTTTGATTGGCAGCAAGATTGAGAGCATTGGGATTGGCATTGCTGACCGCAGTTTGGAAACTGCGAACAAGCAGTGTATCCAGAGGGCTGAACTGGAGCATTCAAGTTCATTTGACCACAACAACCAGGCTGACATTCGGGATAACAATCTCCTCCACAACCTGAAGGACACATTCCTCCTGCTGGCTGTGATGAACTCACTCGACCAATTCCTACAAGATAAAAAAATTTAGATTTAAAAAGTGAAAATTCGAACGTGGTTAATCTATCCTGTTTTGACCTCTTCCTATTGTACACCCGACTCTTCCTGGTTTATTAAGAATCGAGGCAATACATTAAGTTTCATTTTTTGAAGCCAATTTTTTGTTGCAACTTTATCCTAACCCTGTTTTTAGTACAACTATAGCTTGATTTGAATTGCGGGCAAAAATCTTAAGATAAAAACATTGCTGCCAGAAATTTCCGTTTTTTCTAAATTTATGGAAGCATCTTCATTTGGTAAATTTATGGAAGTATCTTCATATGGTAAAACTAGATTAAAAATTTTTTTTTACACTAAAATAAGTTGCTATTTAAATATTACCTGGAATTAATCGGACGGCTAGGATTTTCAAATCACTTTGTAATCTTAAATAATCTCTCAATTTACTAATCGGATCTACAGGAGCTCTGATATCTGGAGCAAACTTTAATAAGGATGATGCTGCTACATCTCCGTTATCACGTGGCCTAGTAGTAGAAGATAAAATGACATTAATATCTAGCAACATTAATTAGATACTTATAACAAAAAGCTTTTTGTTTTAATGATATTATAGCTATTAAGTAATATTTTCACGTGAACATTATGCGATATTTCGAGCAATCATTATATATTATATATTATTAAATATTTATATGATTTACAAATGCTCGCGATAATTTCTTATTAATAAAATAGTATTGTGCCAAATCTGAAAAATAAGCCTTTCCAGTTTTAATTAAAAAAGCAAACGTTGTTATAAAAAAAATCTTAACTAAATAAGTCTATATGAAGATAATAAATTATAACATACATAAATTGATAGAATGTTGAACCAACAAACCAGATATCTTTCCCATAAGATTCGTTAAACTATAAAGTAAGATTTATTTTAAAAATAACCTGACATTTTTCCTGAACTTCTACATTTCTATGATTTATGATGATGTAATAAGTTGAGTCGATCAATGAATATCTGCAGTCTATTCAAAAAAAGAAAATTTAGGAAATAGAACTCCTTTAAGACAATTATTCGATAACTTTATTCAACCTACTCCTTATATTAATAAATTTGTTACGTTAATCTATTCATTCCTTACTTTAATTGTACGTTGTACAATTATTAATACGTTGTAAAAATTTATATAAAATTTTGGATTTTTATTTAATTTTTTATTGTTATTATTATATTATTATTATTATTATAGTGACCCTTTAAAGAAGGGTTTATTAGAAGTTTTACCGTATGTTATGTTACTTACTGCTTATATTATTGACTTTACTTACCGCTTTATCAATAATCCCTTTCATTGTAGTATAACGCTGACTGCTTGGATCAGCGAGATCATCGGTAAATGTACTTCCAGGAAAGTACAAATCTAATGAGTAGCTTGCCATACCGTTTGGTCTCAATTTGCAGATAAACGGTAACTTCTTGCTGCAATCCTTCAAGGAAATAATAAAATTTTCAATGAGCCTATTCAAAAAAACACTATGCGTAATGCTATACTTCCTTGCATATTTGATTACAAATACATGAAATTTATAATCATCCAGATACAAGTTTTCCTGAATTAAAAACTTTATCCAGAGCTAACATTTAGTAACACACAGTTAACCCAAAATATCTGTAAATTACCTTTAGGAGCTAATATCGAACAAGCTATTTTCAATGTGTTTAGAGAAGTTTAACTTATGGTCAAATGTTACCCCTAATAATTATATTTGGGTTGAACTTTCAAGATTTTTCCTATTTATTTGTAATGTGGGTTGCTCTGTAACACCGAGAAACATTACTTGGAAATTAGAGGGAAATCAATCGTTTAATCTTACAACACATGGTAATAATCTGATCTTTACTGCATCAGCAGAGGTATCACAGATATACAAGGCATTATCATCTACATAACTACAAATTTCTGTGTCTTTAATAAAAAGAAATAGATCATTTATAAATATATCTGAAAACAAAGGGACAAGTATAGAACCTTGTGGTAGACCTAAAACCATTCAAGCCCAGCTCTAATAAAGTAGTCTAATTTGATTCTTTGCTTATAGTTAGTTAGGTAGTTTTGAATAAATGATAAACTTTTGTTAAGCCATATTTGGCTAATTTCGCAATCAATAAATCAGTTGGAGAAAATGGTGTATTTGATCATAAATAGTTCGCTCATAAACTTTTGAAAATGTATGGAGATTACTTTTGAGTCTGTAATTGTATTTGTCTGTAGAATCTCCTTTTTTATGTACTGAAGTTAGCTATGTCTGCCCATTTCAATTTCATTTGGGAAAGAACAGTAATTTAATGAATTATTGAATCAATCAGTTAAATAAGGATTGCAAAGATCTGCAACTGATTTTAAAATAACCCATTTAATGCATATTATCCACTTAAGTGGACATTTGAAAAAATGACATTACTTCAAAAGCGCAGCGGCTTTTCGACTGAAATTTCCAGGAAATTTCATTCCTTTACATCCGGTCATTTTAGACTATTAACCATGGGTGCCACAAGTGCGGTTATAAAAATAATCTTAAAAAACATGAAATATTTTTGCAATTTTCAATTTCTCAATTCTTTTATTCTACTCAACGAGAGCGTCATTTTGGAGTATAGAGCATAGATGTATCAATGGTGTAAGGCCCTCATGCATTAAAGGGATAACCAATGGCACATCAACACTGCTTTTTTTAATTTTTAATATATTGGTATGGACTTCTGGTACAATATACGAGAAATCAAATGCATTTCCTTTGTAGTGCTGTTTTATAGTTTTTATATTATGGTGAGTTTTATATATATATATATTTTTAAATTGCACACAGAACAGGGTCATTAATATACTGAACTAGATATCCAGAGACTTTGTTATATACATAAAGTAGTTAATAAAAGTTACTACCAGACTTGAATTATCAGACAGCACAGAACCATTTTCAAGTGACGTTATTTGTTCCTTATTGCTTAAAGGTTTACTTGAACGAAACGGTTAACGATGGAAAATTTAATCGATAGAATTACTAAATATTCTGATTATATCCTTTACAGCGAAATTGAAATTCTTCATATTTTTATTCGGTCGTGATGATACGCTAATACCATATAGCATAATAATTAATATCATTTTAAGAGAATAAAAAAAGTCACCAGGTCTTCAAATCGTTGAAATTCGACTAGGGTCATTTTTTGTGTGGTTTATTAATTCCAACACCGAGGGAATATTGTCAGTTAGAATTTCTACTTTTGAGAAAATTCCCTGTGCATAAAGATACCCTCGGTTATCAGCTGTCAGGTAAAAAACGACCATATTCTTTTAAGGGGGAAACCCCCTCTAATTTTATTTTTCATTTTTGGGAAACAAAATATTGTCAGATCAGTAACATATAATAAAAAAAATAAAAATACTATTTTTTTTTGAAAAAAACAACCGGTTGCTATGGTAGCCGTGAAAAACCACCAAAAAGCGGAAAAAACTGACTTTACACCGGCCAACACTGCAAAAGCTGGGTTAATCATCTCTGGCTGAAGTTTGTATATAGTGTTTATAAAGGGCAGTAGAGTGTTTTAAGTTGACTATATTTTTTATAAGAAATCATTAAGTCGAGTATGCGGAGGTCAAAGTTCAACGTTCAAAAGCACGCGGTCAAAAAAGGCATCGCAAAAAAAAAAAAAAAAGAAAGAAAAAAATTCTGGCCAACTTAAAACACTCTAAATAATAATTTAAACGTTCCATGAAAATTTCAGAAATGAAATCATGGCCTTTTGCTTATTGGTTATAAAAAAAAAAAAAACTCTAGTAATCTAATTTTTCAAATTCTCACCTTGTAATTCCACCCCTCATATGAGGCTGTAATGCACTGTCCGTTGATAGATTCTCTTTTATTATTCCATAGATCAATAGCTGTTTGTTGTGATTCTCTACTCCAGTCTGAGAAAGTATAAGGGGTTCCATCTACAAACTGAAACCCACCCTTAGCAGCCATATCTGACATACCAATCCATGCTGGTTTGCTTTTACCCAGTAGCATAGCTAAATTAATATCGGCGATTAAAATTTACTTAGTTCTTAGTTGACTATTTCAATTTTCCAACACAATTGATTCGGAAAATTCTGTGTAGAATAATTGACCCATTTATTCGTTCTATAACATTTATATATTTTATATTTTTATCCTATATGTATTATATTTATATATTTATTTTATATTTTTATTGTTTAATTTTGCTAATAAATGCACATTGAAAAGTACATGAAGATTTTAAATTTTCGGCTAAAACATACGTATCCTTGCAAAAAAAACATGTGTTATGGCTGCTTTGTTTTCCTATTTTCATCGTATAATAATACTTACTTTTAATAAATGCTCCCTCGTCATTACACTCTCCAGAGAAAAGAGACCCTTTTAATACATTGCAGTGATCAACAGCATCTTGCCATGCCATCTCATCTTCAAAATATTTATAACAGTTTTGACCATCTACTTTCCAACCATCTGGACACTTAACTAAAGTTAAACAAATATCATAACAGAGAATCAGTAAATACATATTTTTCAGTTCGATATGCTTTAACGTACTATGATTTTTCGATTTAATTTAATTTAATATCCAGAGTTGTGTGGCTGTGAGCCTATTTCGCTACTAAATTTTATTCTCTTAAATCATTATGGAAGACATACTACCTTTTTGTTGGACGTCGCCAGCACCTGTCACTCTGTTAACATTCTCGTAAAAGCTCATCGTCTCATTATTTCCACCAGGGTTAAAGTATATTACAACATACACTGCATTGTCTGCACCTTTCTTGCTAGCAAATCCAACAACTTCACTGCTTTCCCAAACAAGTTGCGAGAAATCGGCTGCGTTTTCTTTGAAAGCATCCTTTACAAAATCGTAGTATTTGATCTGATTATATCTAGAAACAAATGAGATGATATAACAAAGCCAAATTGATGTTATTTATTCGCATTTTCTAAAGCTTTACTTTTAATCTACAAAATTTAAGCAGAATAATAATCTTAATCGATTATTTTGGAACTTAGTATCGAAATATTATCATTTTTTTAAAATTATGTTTTCTTTTATTTTCACAAAGTGGTTACTGCATGAAGCTGATGTTATATGTAACTTTTTTTGGTATTTTAAAAGTATTTTTTCATTCTATATGTATTTTTATTCTTTATCCATTTTCAGGTCTTTCTTCAAGGGATATTGTGTCTTGTGTAATTTTTTTGGCCAAGTAAATTTTTGTGAAGTAATTGGTTAGATAAAAAAAATTTTAGGATTCCAGGCCTTCTGTTACTGTTTAAATCTTTAAGTCTTGGCAAGTATCGTCATTTTCATTTTTAAGTCTTGACAAGTATCGTCATTTTCATTTTTAATTCTTGACAAGTATCGTCATTTTCATTTTTAAGTCTTGACAAGTATCGTCATTTTCATTTTTAAGTCTTGAAAAGTATCGTCATTTTAATTTTTAAATCTTGACAAGTATCGTCATTTTCATTTTTAAGTCTTGACAAGTATCGTCATTTTCATTTTTAAGTCTTGACAAATATCGTCATTTTCATTTTTATATTGTAAGTGTTTTTAACATTTTAATTTCGGCTAAAATTTTAATAACATTGTTTACCTACCATTTGAGATAATTTATTTTATTAATTTTAGATTTAAATAGTTTAAACAATAACAGAAGTTACAATGTTGTCAAGAAGGAGCAATATATTATGAGAAAACAAAAGACAGCGTAAGAGGAAGTGTTCAGTGGTTTCAGACTCTAAGAATCCGCAATTGCGAATAGGAACTAGCGAATCAGCAAAGTTAAGCCGATACTTAAGCTCTTTTAAATTACCAAATCCAACTCTTTAACGAGTGAGAAGCATTAAACCACAAACATCCATTATAATAAAAACAGGCACTGGCTTGGGACGAATAAAACGGAGAAGAGATTTTCTTAAATAAGAAGACTGACTTAGATTGTCTTATTACGGAACCACGTTTATTCCATTTTTTTTTTTTTAGAAAAAGGAAAAAAAAGAAGTGTTACTAAAATAGTTGTTGCAAGAAAAAAAAAAAAAAAGCTTAAAAAAATTACGACGACTAACATTACGTGACTGGACATACGTAGATAAAAAATTAAGGATCATTACCCCTCACTATGTTATAAAATAAAACTAACCGACTGTACCAACGTCTATCTCGCAAGCTCTCTAACACAAGTTCCAGTTAAAGCCTATCTATTGATATTTCCCTCTGGTTATTGCAAAGCAAGTATTGTATTGTACGGGTTCAATCATTTACAAAAAAATTCATTATGAGGCTGATCGTATAATACGTCAGCATAATCTAGATTGAGACGTACAAATGATTTGTACAAAGCGAGCAAAGATTTTCTAGGCGAGATGCAAGAGAGTTGTTTGATAAGGCCAACACCTTTAGTCGCTATAGAAATTTTATCATTTACATGGTGGTCAAATGTCAGTTTTCCATCAAGAAGTTATATTAGGTGTTTTTGATAAGGCACAATTGAAACAGGAGAATCATTAAAATAAATAGGAGGTTGAACAGCCGGGATTTTTTTTTCTGGAAAAAACAATTTCTGCGGCTTGTTTATTAGGATCAGGATTAAAGAGCATTTTCCACTGGTATGCCCAGTTATTAATAACAGAGACTTTTCTCTACGCTATTCACAATTGTGAGCATAAAATTTAGTCTATGATAACAAACCATTAGGCAAGTTATCGATATAAATAAGAAAAATTAAAGGTCCTAAGACAGAACCCTGGGGAACTCCGACAGTTACATCATTCCACGAAGAATTTAGACCGTTTAACACCATTTTTTTCTATTATGCAAGTAATTCTCCAGGGTTATAAAACTTTCCATTAATACCATAACATTTCAGATCAGATCTTTGTGCCAAACTTTATCAAACGCTTTTGGCACATCAAGAAACACATCTCTAGTTTCAACACTCTCGACGGATCAGAAGATCATCTTGTTAATATTCGAAGTTTAGAAGACATTCATTACATACGTAAATTATACCAGAACTTGAAATTGATTTCTTTAAGTACTTTTAAACATAAATTTAAACGATGCTAATGCAGTTCCAAATGGAAACACTGGCAGGCTATATAAACTGGGCCCACTTATTGACAAGTTGAATAGAAATTTTACAAAATTATGCAATGTCTCACGCCAAGTAAGTATCGAAGAAAGCATGACTACTTTTTAGAGTAGGAGTTTCATGAAACAGTACAACCCTATGAAGAGGCTAAAAAATAAAAAGAGGCTAAAAACTCTGGTAAATGGCTGACATAGATGGATATTTGTATGATTTTGAATATATCAGGGAAAGAATCAGGAATGTGCTCGAAACGTACCTAAGTACTTTAGATAAGGCGGCAGTATTGTTCATCAATTAACAGAGAGGCTTTATGGAAAATACAATGAATGTTATGTAGACAACTTTTCCACTTCCATTTCTTTAATAAAATACCTGCTTTCACATAAAATATTATTTAGTGGAGAGACAACCGACCTGTTCATATCCTTTCAAATTTCCACGGCATTGAAAAATCGCACGTAAATCAAAGTTCTGTATTCAGAAGCAGTGAAGGACTATGGCATCTATATGGGGGTGTAGATAAGGCAATATGTGTTGTGGATTTTATTGAACTTCCCGGAAATCAAAAAATAAAAAAAAATGATGGCACAGAATCTTATTCGGCCTCATGGATTGTTAAATATGTAATGCATTTGTTGTATGCAAGAAATTGAAAGACGAAAATTGTACTCTGCTCAACCTCCTTCGTTTTTTATGGTAGCCATAGAGTAGGGTTGGGCAAAAAATGTTAGAATGAACCTAATGGCAAAAAAAAAAAAACCCGATAATTTGAAATATGCTGATTATTGTCGCTCCTTGGACTACAAAGTTTTAAAGAAAAAATTTGAATTGAAACAAATTTTAAATAAAAGACATTCCTACAAATGGAAGAATTTACGTGAATAAAAAACAGCGACATATACAGATAAATGCATGATGACAGTGAGTGTTTTAATCGCGATAAAATTACACAAAATCTAAATTTTTTAGAAGTATATTTGGTAATATCAAAAACTTACAATCTTGCTGGAACAAGCGTTCCAAAATAATCAGCTCCTTGTGCTATATCTTCAGGATCTTTGGATGTAAATATTATTTGACCATATTTTGCAGTATGATCTGGTTTCGTGATACCCGATGATGCCACTTCATCAGCATGTTTTTGTGCAGCTTCGGAACATACTGGGCAATTTCCCAGAGGGGTTGCATCGTGCATTAAGCGATATCTGTTTATCTCAGAGAGCATCTTTTTCATTGTCACTTCGCTTACTAGAATAAAACATTAGATATTTTCTACTCGTTTACAGCTGTTCAGAAATTCGTCTGAATGTGAAAACCATTTACATTTTTTGTAACCCATATTATAGAGCAAAACTCTGTCTTGAGGAACAACGGATATTTCATAAGTAAGTAATAGAATAAGAATTAAGCTAATTAACTCACTTGGTGAATTTCTAATCACGTGCATCTTTTTAATACTAGTGTCCTACCAACTGAACCCATATTATCGTGATATTATATCATATCGTATTAAAACTGACCAGAAGAATATGTATTTCCTAAGTTAGAAGAGCTAATTCTAACAACGAGTATTTTTTTAACGTCCATTTCCGAAATCACGGCGTAATAGGGCTGTTGTAACCAAAGAAATGAGTATAAAAAAAATTTTTAATTTAATACGCACGCTTTCCTTCCTCGTCTAAGGCAGGTGGAGCATCAGGAGCAGGTGCTGTTGTTTCTCGTTTTTCAGTGGTTAACTCTAGAAATAATCAAGAAACATATTAAATGAAATAGAAAATACATTTTTTATTTTAAATTATATTTCAGGTTAAAATGAATATAAATTTTAAGGTTTAAAAGTTTAAATTTTAAGATTATTAGTTTTGTTTAAAGACACAAAATTTATTATTCAAAAACAATAGATGTTTAAGAGCATTCGAATGGAATGTTTATGATTCTTTTGTTTAAGGTCTAAATAAAAATCTCTGTAGGCAGTATTGAAA
>JAUZNK010032767.1:0-18539 GCA_035046665.1 Euphysa ruthae
AAACAATTTTTGTGCCTATCCTTGCCACCATTTGTTTTTTATGTTAGTGTTCTTTTATTATTATTATATTTTTTTTTTTTTCTGTTGTCTTGTTATTTTCATAGCTAATGTATATTTGTTTGTGGCAGAATAAATACTTACTTACTTATTTAGTCATTAAATATGTTTTTAACAACATCCTCAGTGACCCTTGAGAATTTAAATTTCTTAGAAATGTTCATTTGACCATAATAATTTAAGTTCGTTGATTATTATAATCATTTGATGTTCTTTAAAGGTGATTTAAAAGAATGGTTGAAAGATTTCAAAAAAAAATCTTAAAAGCATCAGTAATTTGAAGATGATCAAAAACAAACCTATTATCTTGCTTTAAACAAAAATTGGATTGTGAAGATGGGTTTTTTGATTTTGTAACTCCTATATCTTTCAAATTTTTCTAAAGATTTTTTGGTCTTCCTATATTTTCATTTGTAAGTTAATTTGATATAATAAGTTAATTTGTAAGAAAAAAACATTTTTTCTATTAATTAGTTCCAAGGGCATCATTATTTTTCATTGCCACACCACTCTTAAGAATCGATTATTATTTTAATTTTTTTCATGGGTGCTATATCATTAATAGTTTGTTAAAATTTTTGTGAAAAATCTACAAAAGCCAAGTGAACATTATCAAAATTTTCATAACTTGGAAAATGTGCTTGACTTAATCTTTCATGGGGAGCCACAATTTCTGATGCTCTTGCATGAGGTTTTCTATACAATATTGCATAGGTCCAGGATTAAACTAAAATTCACCAGGCAATGTCGACATAAGAACTTTTAGAAAAATTAGAAAAGGAAACTTAATGCATTGAGTGTTTTGAAGGATTTTTTTTTTTAAATATGTATAAATTATGCGAGTGTAAGAAGCTGCCGAGGCATCAATTTGATTACTTAACAGACTATATTGACTATTTAATGGACCTAGACTAAAAATGAAATTTTCTATGTTAAAAAAAATATAAATACTAGGGTAATAAAATAAAACATACCTAAAAATGTAAATTTAACAGCACTAACATAGTTAAAATAAATCTTACAAGAAATTCAAGGAAAAAAACGTTGAGAATAAAAACAGGAATAGCCCAAAATCCAAAAAAAAAAAAAAAAATTCAAAAGTAGTGAAATGACGATGAAATGAATTTTTAATTTTATATTTTTTATATTTATGTTTTGATATATTTATTTTTTGAACTTCTCATATAAAGGTATTCAGATGTGCTTGTAACAGACACATCTTATCTTCAAAAATTTCAAGAAAGTAAGTAGGTCTAGTATCAATGTCCCTAAATACACAATAAGAATGGTGAAATAATGGTAAAATTAATTGTTTGCGTTAATAAACTAAGGATATCAAAAGAAGATTCCAAAAATTTTAACCTAAGTTTAAACGACCATATCAAAGAAACAATCAATATTGGAATTGATAAAACAAGTTATGTGTTTCCATTTGATGTGTTTTCTCAGTAGTTAAGTTGATTTGTTTTATGTCTTCTTAAAGTGGTATTTTTTTGATTAAAATACGTAGATTTTGTGTATTTCTCATTGACGAAGTTAACACTTGCTGATTACATTTCGATATTATTACAGACAAGTATATGAATGAGTGTAAAGAGTAAAACATTTCAGAACAGTTAGATATAAATAAAAAAATTGACCTAAATATTATCAATATAAATTTCGATGAATAATTAAATAAGAATATATGTATAAAAAGATAAAAATTAATATAAATTGGAGTTCAGTAAAAAAAATTTAAATATGAATGTAAAATAATTGGTTGAAAATGTAAAAAATATCAAAAGCATCTCAGCCAATAATACTTGTAAAAATCCTAACAACGCACAAATCATGCATCCAACTGGCTCAATTCCACCAAAACCCGTTATCACCAAACTTTTGAGGATGATAATTGCCAAACTTACAGTGGAGGTAATTGGTAAAGAATCCATCGTAGCCAAAGATTTTTTTTTTGACTTTGGTCCATTTTACAGACCAGATTATTGAGACGTCAAAAATCACAAAAATGCTTAGAACTTGTCAAAATAGTAATAACACCATAAAATTTTTACAGTAAGTATCAATAACCTTTGGTCAATTTTTTGGTCAAATTATATAAAATATGTGTAATTTACAGACCAGAACGTTGTTTCTGGTTTTGGTTTGTAAAGTACCAAAATTGCCAAATTAATTTAGTAGTTAGTACAGGCAAGAAAGGTTTTAAATTATTAACTTAAAATAACTAAAAAAGCCTTTAATCATAACAAATAAAAGCCAAATCTACGGTCCTTATTATAGGATACAATCCTTAGTCATCATCACTAACGTAGGAGTGAATGAATGTAGTCAGAATCGATTTCGTTGTCATCATTGTGACTGTCATTCTCGTCGTTGTTTCGATGTTCGAAAATTCTGGCAAAAACATATTCTTTTTACATACCAATCCAGCCTTCATGCAAGCAAAGCGCTTATTATCGCATGATAATTACGTTTACACAAACTTTTTTCATAAATTGCTTCAGGTACAGGTGGAGCTTTTTATCAATAAGACGTTTCCAACCATGTGTTGTTGAATCCAACAGTTGCATTTGTGAGTAATGCGATTGTGACCAAAGTGTTGACAACAAATGTGATTGAATTATTTCCATTTTTAGTACTGCGGACGTTGGAGGGAACTTGTTGGAGTTATTTTGATGTTTAGAAATGAAATACCATCGAAGGTTAGAAAGATTTTCCACAGAAATTGGTTTTTGCTTGCAATAAAAGTTCAATACAAATGTTTCCAAACCACACACGGTTTCGTAAATCTTTAGTGTTGTGCCAGCTAGTCCTCTAAGTGCGTATAATCACTGTTAAAGAATTATTTCCAGGTAGATTATTTATGTCGTGTTGAATATTGCTGTGAAATCACACCCAGTAAAAAAATTAAACCATGGATTGCAGCTGCTGTATCAGATACAATAACCTCGTATGCATCTTCAATGTTGATATCTCTAACATCTTTTCAAGTGTCTCAGTGCAAGTTAACACATTATTGTATACAGTGATGAGCCATTATTAAGTTGTTCTTTTATGCAAAAAAATAGCTGCCTAAAAATTTCAAAAAAGTTTCAGAATGAAATTTGTAATGAAATAATATTTGTCTGGCAATAAAAACACAACTTGGAAGTATTTCGGGGGATGGGGGGAGGTGAGGATTTTTATACTCTGAAGCGAGAGGACCTACGGCTCACGTGGTGCCTCCCATGGACTAAAGTGGGTTTACCCGCGAAGTGGAAGAGCTTAAGGCTCTCTTAGTGTTTTCTTCGCGTGCACGAATGAAGAGCAAAATAATAACAGGACACGGTATTTTTCTGGAGAGTGCGTCAATATTTCACTGTCGTAATCACTAGTTGAGCTGCCCTATAAAGCCTCAATAGAGAGATATAAACGATCTTTACTTTGAGAGCTACATCCGTTGTGTGCAAGAGTTAAGTTTTTTCTCCAGATCCTTGCTCACCGGGTTCTCCTTTAGGACCAGCAGCACCGGAAGGTCCACGCTTTCCTGGGTGACCTTTAGGACCAGAAGCATCGGCAGGTCCACGCTCATCGGGTTTTGCTTTAGGACCTAGCTCTCCATTAGGCCCAATTGGCGCCGCTGGGTGCCGTTTGTTTATAGTGCTATTGGGCTTAATACCGAGGTGTCATTCTTTAGAACGATTCATTAAATTGACTTGTAATTTATAGGAAAAATGTACGAGGGGTCTAAAACAAGCTGCGAAGTTATCAAACAGAACTAATAAAATTTGAAGCAGTTATTTATTAGTTAGTTATTTACCGCAAAAAACACCATTGAAAAAACTCATTAATTATGCGCATATTTACAATAATATTTTTTTTTTTTCATTACAGTTAATATTTGTAAAATATGAGTTTCATTGCATTTATATCGGATGCTTTAGTAAATTTGGAAGTGAACCACCTCAATCGATGAAACAGCCGCAACTCTTTTTAATGATGAATCACCTCGTCGTTACCAGGTTCCATCACGTGGTACATCAGTATCAATGAAGGTATTTTGATAAGCATCATTTAGCTCATGCAAATCATTATACGCATAATAAGTTCAGCCGTACTTTTAACAACAGGAGCTAATTTGTTAATAATTTTGTCGTACGTATTTGATGTCATTGGTAAGTTCAATAGAAAAGTATAGGTCTCATGAGCTGAAAATCCTTGTCTACAAGCTTGCATGCTATAAACAGGTCTAATAATATTTGCATCAAAACCTTGATCATGTTGGTCTTCTTGATGCTATAAACATGTTTTTCTGGTGCAAAGAATAACAAGTAAATATGCAAGTCCTTTTTTTTTTTTTGTTGCTTAAAACTTCAAAGTATAAAAACACCAGTGTTCTGACATGCTGGAAGAGCTAATTCTACGTTTGACAAGAATTCATTATCTATAATTCTGTTTCCAGTTATTTGAATATTCGGAGGACCTTTATATGGGATTGGCTTAAGCTTTTTTTCTTCGGATATCGTTTTATTTTCCTTAGACAGGTCAGTGTTTTATTTACATTTTCAGAGTTATGTTATAGTTATTTATAATAGGAAATAGTTGTAATAATATAATAGTAAATATGTTGTAAATAGTAAATAAATTACCATTTATTTACTATTTACAACATTATTTACAATTTCATTCTTTTTACAAATGCCTTTTCCCTTTTTTGCTACTTTAATTGAATATTTATCTCGACAATTCTTCGTCATCTTGATAGATATGCAACTTTGAAATATAAAGTACTTCACGGCTGTTTACAGTCTTTTTATACGTTATGATTATTGAAACTGTTGATGAATAGACTCAGTTGTTATTTAAACTTAGTTTTCATTGTTCAGAGAAATTTTACAACTTCGAATTTGGGGGAAAATTAACTAAAAGACGTTACTAAGAAAAAATTTGACAGAATAGTTTTTTTTTTACTAATTTTTTTGCTGATTACAGCAATTTGTCCAAATTATGTCTATATATATATATATATTCATCAGTGAATGGAGTTTGAGAGTCTAGGGGGCATCGATTTAGTAAATACACACGAGGAGAGGGTCTCCAAATGACTACAGCGTAGGGGTGTTAGTTAACACATATCGTACGTACGCAATTAGCGAAATAAATTTTTACCATTTTACCGGAAATCATTTCTTTATATCGGGCTTTAGTTCGTTTCGCGGGAGCTCACTTCACATTAATATTCGTGCTTCAATCAAAACGAATTACACAATCTAATTTGAACCGAATAGTAATATCCTATTGTATTGATATTAAAAGAGTAGGCGATGTATGACTAATTAATGTACGTTATGTGGTAATTACTTTTAACAGCTAAACTCAGTTTTAACCGAATTTTTTTGGAATAAAAGTTGTTGCGTGTTCGTAATGGAGGGGAAATTTGTAGATGCATACAGAGAAATAAACTCAAGAAAGACTTAAAGAAAGAGAAATTCTTAAAATATTTTTTTTGTTCGCTAAATTTTAAGTTCCAACAGAGGCATGTATCACTTTGGCAGGCAGTGAGAACATGTCCCAGCTAGTCTGAGAGCGTGTAAGTAAGGGGGAGAAGACAAAGTAGTACGTACGCAATGGAGGAGGGAATATGCGTACAAGAGGGCGGGGTAGGGGTAAAAAATCAATGGTTTTGTGCGTAGGTACTAGATGGATGTCCCCCTAGTCTGTATATCTTCTGACATTAAAACATCTACAATTTTATCGGAAAAGTTATACATTGTTTGAGTCATTTTGATTTTTATTTCACCCTGTTTGGCACAAATTACTGTTCGACTAAAAAGTGAAGCAGTGGTTGAAAAATAATATAAATCGCTGAAAATGAACAAATTGAAAATTCTCCAAGACAAAAATGAAAATGAGTTTTTATCGCCCCGGATTGACGTTCTGGACAACGAATATCGCCGACATTTTCTGTATTCCCGTATAATATCGGTCTGCCTAAGTGCTTTGCCATTTAAATTTCTTTCAGAGAACGGGGATATATTTCAAACCGCGCCTTCCCATAGACGTCGTTTTCGGGCAAAATATTATATTAGTAGTGAATATACAGGTATGAGGATGCTTAAGTCGGAAAGAAAAGATAAAGTTAGTTCGATGTTATTTATATACAAAAGATCGAGTCAGCTATTTTATCAGCCCATAGCAACATTTTGAATCAGCGTGATGTTATCTCCTTTCAGTAGAATGCGCCCTGAAGAAAAAAAAAAAATAATAACAAGGATTGGTGGTTTGGTTATTGTGGAACAACGAGTGTTTTAAAAATATTTAAGGTAAAAACAAGATTGAAACTATAATTCGCAATTAAACCTGTTTACAACGTATAATATGCATAATAAAGATTTTCACGTTAAACCAAGTTGTTGCTTTAAAAAGATAATTTATACGCTAGAGCTCATTTCGCAACAGCGCGAAAAATAAGGAATTTTTCTTTTTTTGACTCACCAGATTTTTTAAACCGAAATTCGGCCTACTAAATGCCTATTATTTCATATTTTGTCTCCCTTTCCCATTTCTTTATTAATAATATCTGAACAGTAGAGAATAATTCAATCGAGACGATATATCTTTGTTGTTAGATACCACCAATTAAAAACCAAATAAAATTTAATTTTAATGCCCACAGAGAATTTTATTTAAGCATTTAACAAAAGAATCATTAGCATTCCATTCGAATGTAAATATATTGTTTCAATATTTAATTCCGTGTATTTAAACAAAGGCAGGGTGATTCATACTGTAAGCTATAGTTAAATCTATTTTAAATTGAATATATTTTTTAATTAAGAACAATATTTTTATTTCACTATATATGTACTTGGCAGCAAACTAGTTATCGTCATAATTCGAACCAAAAGCCAAAACTTATTACACAATTCAATATATGTGCATACTGTCTAGGACTTTTCACTGAAAATTGCTGTTTCTCCTAGATACAAATGTGAAAATAAAATAGACACTTTATGATAAAAATAGAAACGTCAATTTTTACAGCTTTTACACAAAAAACACATACCAATAACACGTTTCTCATGAGATCCCAATAGATGTAAAAAAAAATGTAATAATATAATTAATATTCCTTCGAACAACCCAAACAGAACAGAAAAATTTTAAAATGTAGAATTCATGTCTCACACAAAATTTTTTTATGTGGATTAAAAAAATGATGAAAGGATTTCGATAAAATTTTAAAAACCATATTTGGGCATAATCCGGGTCAATAACAAGGAACAACAAACTGTTCTTCAAATCTGATCATACAGCGCTTCTCGTAAAATTCCAAACTGATGCAATAAATGGCTCAGGAAAAAAATAGGAAGGGCGGACAGACAAGACCACAAAAGCAATTTGTAAACCAGCAGTCAAAATCACTCAATAGAATTCGAGGCAATCATAGCCTGGGAAAGGCCACCCAGCTTGAAAATTAATTTACTTTGCCTACTTTTAATTACTTTCTATTGATTTTGATGTACTGTAATAATTGGTAGAAAAATTAAAAAATAACTTTTTTAGACTAGAAATATTGCCTAAAATATTCTACGCAAATAATGTGACAAAATACACTAACCTATGATACATTTGATGGCCAAGACTTTGAAACCAGAGTTATTGGTAACTCCAATAGCAAAAGCAATAGCTAAGGCAGCACTGTGCTGAATGGACTCAATATCTATCCAAAAATTACTACTATGAAGCTGACTGTAGATTACATCATAGTAATCTGGGTGGGGATAGATGTAAGGATAGATAGCTAGTAATAATTTATGAGTGAAAGATCTGTATTTCTTAACAAAGTGAAAAGCTTTTTGCGCTTTACGTGTCTTCAATTCTATATCAGGCTTGAAAGTTGTTTGAATAAAGAATAGGAAGCACAACTTTCTCTAGCAAAATAAAACTTCAGTAACTTGCTTATTTGGTTTCAGATTAAAAGTCATTCTCAATTAAAACTCCTGATCTTTAATCAAATTCCTAATTTTCATGCAAATCGAATAGCGCTGGAGGCTTAAGAAAAAATTTAAAGTTCAAATAATTCTACTATCCAAAATAGTGCTTGCTTAAGCTGCTGATTAACTCATTTAGATCTTTCTTTTCTGACTTCTAGTGGTAGTTCATTTAAAATTTTTGCGATCTTGTTAAAGAACACGTAGAAGAAAATGAGCTGTCACCAAGTGATGCTTGAAATGCTGATGAATCATGATTTCAAACTGATCTAACCTGTGCTAAAGTTGTTGGACTAAAGGGCCAGGTATGGAAGTTTCGTCTATCTAATAATAATTGTCTAAAATGAGCGCGAAAAGCATTACGATTATTGATTAATAAAATTTATATATTTATATATGAATAAATATCAAAATATTTTTTACCTGATGTAGCATATATTTTTAATTGAGCTCTGCGCAAATCAACACAACAGCAAAAATGATTAGTAATAAACAAATTGTTAAACATAGGAAATATATTTTCAGCTTCCCATCGTTTGTGAAAATTATACATTTTTAAGGGGAAAAACCCATTGTTTTGTATTTTAAAGTAAACTAATTATTTTATGTACATTTAATTTTCATGAGTTTTCAAAAAAGTTAACTTCGGGAGCACAAAGAGAAAATATTTCAACACTTGCCACGTGAAGTGCTTCAGGAAGAGTATCAGATCAACTAATAATATTTTCGGGTCTCAACTTCCAATCAAACTGGAGTGGAAAAATGGGTGGATGATCACCGAGTTGTTTTTACATGGTTTGGTAAATTTTGTGAACAGGTAAAAGAGACCTCTGGTATTAATTCTCAATGGACATTTCTCCCATGTGTCTGTAGACGTATTTGAAAAAGCCATTGAAGAGTATGTGACTATCAATAAGTTACCCCCACATTCGTCAGATAAATTATAAGCATTAGATATTTGTGGATTTGGAATTGATTCTGTACCAGAGCATCTTGGAAAGGACATTGATGTTTTCACTGTAAATATTTTTTCAGGGCTCTAGATGCTACACCCCTGAAGAACGATAGATGGAATTATCCATCGTACCCAAACTTCCTAAAAAAACATACAATGACAGTATTTCAATAGAGAGGTGTAGATTGTTTACGGACTTCAAAATTTGCTTTTGGCTCGTATTTGAAGTGTATGTTTGCATATATTTAATTAAATTGGCCCTTAAAAATTTACGCAATCTTCTTTTCTTATTACATTAACATAGTTTACAAAAAGTCTATATTTAAAAATGGGAAAATAGACTGGATTCATAAAGAAACCGATCTAGACTTACAACAATACACAACTTTCCGGTAAGCGTTCTTTAAGAGACTTCACTATATTAAGTTAAAATTGCTTTTTTTTCCTCCTAAACACTGAAAATATCATAGATCAAAAAAAAGAACACAATATCTTAGAAGAGCTGGAGCCATTTCAAATTAATTTCAAAATGACGCTGAAATATCTATGATGTAATAGGATCTTCCCCAAGGGCAAAAAATTTTTTTAGTGACCAACATGCTTTATTTCTAGGTTAATGTTTCTCTAAATATACATGGTTTGCAGTTGGGGTCCAGCACCCTAGGATTTTAGCTAATCCACACCCACCCCCCCCACCACCACCCTCACTGAAAAATACCTAGCCCCCCCGCACAGTGGGCTGGAGCCTGGAAATTGACAAAATTTGACTCTCATGTTTCAACAAAATAAAAAAGTTAAAAGCTCATTTTCATGAAAAATGATGAACATTTACAGTTTAGTGATATCAATTTCACAATGAACTAATTTATCTTACTGGTTTCAGGGAAACGGTATTTTACCAGTAAATTGATCCAGGGCTAAAATTAACTAAAATCTTTCACAGTAAAACATAATAATGCCTATTTTACTGATGTTAATCATTTATAGACCTTATATAGCCTTCAAAAGCAAAATTTTTGCTGATTTATGAAAATTTAGCCTAAAATTTGATGTTTTTCCAGTCTAATTTGGAGGATTATTGTAAAAATTTCATATGCCACAAACCAGATTTGCTCCAGTGTATGTTTTCTGAAAATATAGATCTTAGTGTCTCTAAGGAAATCTAGAAATTGCAAAATCTGGCTTGTGGCAAGTAGAAATATGGAAATTTACATCAAAGTTATATTTTCAAAAATTTACCACAAGCATTTTTCCGGGTGACATCTATAAATAAACACTTTCTTACATATTTCAAGTTTAAATGATGTTCTGAGGCTGAAAATTCATATGGGAAAGTTTTTTGACCTGAGAAATCCAAAAATGCCATCAGAATTAGCCTACAACCTACACTTTTCATGTTGTGAATAACAATAGTTTTAATAATTTTAAATAGTTTTGTTTTTATAGTTTATATAAAATTGATACTAATATGAAACTAACATGGGATGAATTCAAATCAATCTGCCAAGAACAGAAGCCAAATATCTTTAAGTCCCCACACTGGATCAAGGTCGAAACAGTTGTTGCCACTAAGCTTAATATCTGGTAAGATGAGATACTTCATGCAAGAGTGGTGGAACTGAAGTCTCGATATGGAAAGTATATGGCAGCTCAGAAGGAAAAATCAAATATTCAAAGTTATGTACCATGCAGAGATATTGTACTGGATAGTGAAAACTTCACATTCACCTCATATGAAGCCCTCTTGAAAAAGCAAAGGAACTCATTAGATCAATTGGGTGACTGACAATTGAAGGCGCGGACAGAGCAGATATGGAACAAAGTTGAGGAGTATGCAGAAGAAAATGGTGAGAGCACCTTGCGAATTCTTGCATTGCTCCTCAAAAAATGTAAAGAAAAGAGTGCTCGTGAATTTGACGACTACATATGGGCACAACCATCTTGTACACAAAAAGAACTAACACCACCTTCATCCAAATTAATTTCAATTAATTCAGCCATTGCCATCACGGTAAATTGCTAACTTTGTCGGGAAACATACACCAAACTGCGGAAGATTATGAAACAAGAAGGTCATGATATCTTTCCACCCTGGATCCATATCAGGAAGACACAAATGGCCATTTCTCCAAAGCCAAAATCACTACCTGATCCACATAAATGTGTTCAAATGGAATATGCTAAATCTGTGAAGATCACAGCACAGAGAATCATGGAGGAACTTCCAGTTAATCTTCCATCATCGTTTGTCATGAACATTAAATTTGGGTTTGATGGTAGTGGTAGCCATGCCATCTATCGTCAAGTTGATAATAAAAAAATGAACAACATTATCATGTCGATGTTTTGTCTTCTGTCAATCATTTCGGACTGTGGAGATGTAAAATGGATTCAAAAGTCACCTAACAGTCCATTCACACATCACCCTCTTGCATTGCAGTTGGGTAAGGAATCTACAGAAAAACTTCAATCCCTTAAAGTTTTTGATGACAACATCAATACCATGCAGAATGAAGGTTTCAAAACTGTTGTTGGAGAAAAATAAGTGTTGATGAAGGTGAATTTTGCATCACATATGATGGATATGAAGGCTGCAAACTTGTATCTGGGTCTTGGCGAAGCGTATTGTGACTTGTGCAACCACTCCAGAGCTGAATGTCATCATGATCCAACCATCGTAAGAGCAGGGTTTCAAATTACTAGGACAGCTGCTGACTTACACTCCTTGTTTGAAGAAGTAAGAGATAAGAATGGGGATGTTGTAAAACGTCGTTTTGATTATGACACTCAAAAGGGATTGACTAACAAGCCAATTCCAAATCATGAGGTCATCACATTATCATAGATTTCTGAAAACTGCAAAGGAGGAAATCAAGAAAAAACTGAATAAGGCAATGGGGAAGAGATAGGACTTACCAGGTGGAATGGGAAAAGAAGGAACCTCGACTGACGGAAACACAGCAAGACGTATCTTACATCAAGAAGGGAGAAAAATTGTCATCAAGATGTTACCTGATAGGTTTCAAAGTTTGATGACACAGATTGGACAGTATCTTTCAGTCATACTGCGCTTGTTCTCCTCTGACAAAGACATCAATGTTTAAGAGTACAAAAAAATTTGTACCACTCTCTACCTGTTGTACCTTGAAAGCTTCCAATATCACAGAAGAAAAAATCACCTCAACCAAAAGATGAAAAGTGGATAAGTGTCCCACCAACCCTCCACACACTTCTTGCCCACTCGTGGGAACTCATTGAGATGAACGATGGTTGTGGGTTGAAATGTTTTGATGAACCTGGTTTGGAAGCAAACAACAAAGTGCTGAGATCGTCTCAAGTTATCTCGAAAGACATCTCAGGTTGACAACTTGGAGAATGTTATCAACAGACTGTGGTTAGGATCAGATCCCAAAGTCAATAATATAAGACTCAAAGCGCAACCATTCTGCAAACAATGTACAGAGTATGGACATTCGACTAGATACTGCAGGAAAAGTAGCCCTGTCTTGAGCCCTCCAAGTAATGACGATGCTCTGTTTAAAAAGTTATGTTGTTGAATTTTTGATACATTATTCTAAAGATGTTGAAATATTGTTGTTAAATTTTTTGTTGATTTTGGTCTAATATTTTTATGGGCCCTCAACCAGTGTCAGAGGATTATTTAATGGTAAGATCTAACCAAACATGTGTTTTTGCCTAAAATGCCCAAATATGGTAATTTCAGCCCGGATCCCCCAAAAATAGTGATTTCTGTTTCTGTAGTTACTTTAATGAATACAGTTTGGTAGTACGCTTTCGCAAGCCCTCCACTAATGCCAGGTGATTCTTTAACAGGAAGATATGTCTGAGAAAGTGTTTTTGCCCAAAATGCCTAAGTATGAATATTTGGGCCCAGATCCCACCAAAAAGGAATATTTTGAGAAGTATCTATACTATTGAATTCAGCTTAGTAACACGCTTCCAAAAAGCCCTCAACCAAGGCTTTTTAATGGGAAGATATGTCCAAAAAAAGATTTTTGCCCAAAATGTCTAAATGTGAAAATATAGGCCAAAATCCCACCTAAAATTAAACTTTTGAAACGTGTTTTTTTTACTGAAATCAAGTGGGTAATACGGTTCTAACGAGCCCTCTAATAATGTCAGGAGATGTTTTAATGGGGAGATATGTCTGAAAATGTGTTTTTTGCCTAAAATGCCCAAATATGGAAATAGGGACCCAGATCTCCCAAAAATTCTGATTTTTGAAAAATTACTACCATATTTTTTTTTGGCTCGTTAATACGCTTCCAAAGAGCCGTCAAGCAATGTCAGCATATTATTTTAAGTGAAGATATTGGCTTATTTCCAATATTTCACTCTCTGGGCCCACTGTGTAGTGCGAGTCTATTGCGAAAAAATATGGGTATTATAATACCTGAGAAGTTTTTTTATAATATATATTTTGAAAAAAACCTGTTATTCCCACACTACATTAATTTTAAGGAACCCAAAAAACGTTATCAAAATTGTTCCTCTAGACAAATTATTTTTCTATATCTAACAATTTATTTAATGACTAAAATATTCTAAGATCGCACGTCGACTGGAGAAAAAAATAAAGTGCGATAAACATACAGAAAATGCAAATTTGAGAACGCTAACTCCTACTACTGAGATCAAACCTAATTGTTTGAATCCTACCATAATTAGAAGTTAGGCAAATTCAAAAAACAAAAGAACATTGCTCAATGAGTCAAAAAAAATTATTAAGTTTTGTTTTTTAAATATTTAATTATTTTCCCACATTTTAAATGAAGATGTAGAAGATGTAGAATAAAAATATAACAGAATAGAATATAATAGCTCTCACTTTTCCAACATCATATATTTTTTTGCTTATGCCAACTTTTTTTTACCCAAATCTTATCAAAATATGTCCCAATTTCAAATTATTGCTTCTGGAGAACCAAAAACACAAAAGAGTTAGTTCTATGTCCCCTAATTTCAAAAATAAAGTGTTGTATTTCGTTTCCAAAAAGGTTCTGGTTATCACTATAAACAGTTTTTTTTCATAACTGCACAGATAGTATCTTGGTTATTTATTGAAATAGTCCTTTTCACTTAACATATGAAAAGGTCTAGATATGGTTCTTAATGTGGATTTCAAACAATTAATACAATAAATAAGCAAAAAAACATGTCACCAATCATAAAAAACATAAAATAAAACACATTAATCTAAAACACTTTCCAGGGGCACATCCAGGTACAATTTCATAGTGGTGAATAAATATCCCTAAAAAAAAAAGAAGCCAAAAAAAAAGTTTGATACAAATAACTTTGCACCTTTTTACTTTAAAGGGGAATTTCGACCGGTAAACAACTTCTAATGGACTGGAGACCAATTTCATTAAATTCTCCTTAAAATTTTGTTTCGAAAAATTTGGTGGTTCGGTTTAGAACATTTAGAAATAATTTGGCTGCTCAGACAGTTTCAAAAAATTAGAAAAAAACTTCATTTTCATGCAAATTAAATGGAAATGAAGGTGATATAACATTACAAGCAATGTTGCAATGTTGCAAGCAATGACAGCAATTTTGATCTGAACTGGCAAGAGGATGTTTTTAGTTAATTTTACAGTAAAGGATAGGGAGCATAGTCAGATTTTTATGGTTTATCAGAATCTAAAAATTAGGAAAACAAAAAAGTTTTTTCTTCAGATGATCTTTATTCTTTCTACTCCGATTTCTAAAAATCTGAAAACACCACTCCTGATTTTGATATTAACAAATGGTAAATGAAGATACTGTAAAAATACTGGAAATAAGTTTCTAAGCCAGTATATTTTCTAAAAACTAAGTGAACAGGTAAACATGAGTAAAAACACTGTTTCAAAAAATGTTACAACAGAAAATGCACTAGCAAAGATGCAACAAGAGTTTAACTCGAATGATTAACTACCACTTTCAACTATAAAATCTCACTTCAGCAGACGAGCAAAAAAGATCCGACAAGGAGATATAGACATCCATGAAGAGGCAGATGATGCAACTCCTGATACTGTAAATGATGCAGAATCAAGTGAAAAAATGGAAACAAAATATAAAGAAGAATATGTAAAAGGTAAGAAGTTATTTCTGTTACATGTATATTATTTAACACAAAATCTTTATTGTGAAAATTGTTATATTTTATTATAAATTATATTGGAAAGTACATTAGATTTGTGGTGTTTGGATGAACATTGATGAGCTTAAATTTCTAATATATTAGCTCTTTAAATTAAATTTGTTGGTTTCAATAAAAATTGAGTCTTGAAACATCAATTACACACAAAATAAAAATCTGCAAGATAAAAATATAAAACAAATTTAAATTCATATATAAGATTTCCAAAGACACACATCTTTATATTACGTTTTATTTTTAGTCATCAGCCACAATATTAGTGCTACACCTGATGATTTCTTTCATCGTTCTGCTCCAAACTCAAAGTGGTTTGGCCAGCATAAATGAAAGTAATAATTGCAGAAACCATCAAAAATATAAGATAAAAAGCACTAAGCGGCTGTTAGACCCCCTGCTATTTGTATATGCTAAGTGTATTGTTGTGGTCTACGTTTAGAACGCATTAATTTTTTACTACGCTTAACACAAACAGCTTACAGTAAACACATGTCTTTATTTTAATGTTATTAGTGTATTTAAAAAATTTTCAAATCATAACTGAGCACAAAATCACCATTATTAATTTTAGATAAATGTGCTTGATTTGATATCAAAAAATCAAAAATGCTGTTATAATAAACTACAATGTTCCAATTTTATTATTGATTTTCCTTAAGGTGGTCCACCAATCCACCGAGAAATAAAGGGTGATTTTTGATGTGTTTTTTTTTTTTTTTTTAACTTCTACTGTTATGGTTTATGGATTCTAACACCCTTTCTAAACCTTTGTGGAAAGTTTTAAGTCATAATAATAACAAAAAAAATGATTTATGAAGGTTTTTATGCATTTTCAAACATAACAATATTATTTAAACATTTGATTAACAAAAATTTATTTATTACATAAAGCGGTGTGATAACTTCAACACTAGAATTATTACATTTATAAATATTAGGTTTTTCCGAATGCAGCAGTATCAAACAAGACACTTTTTGATTTTTTTGAAGAAAATCTTTACATTTCAAGATTCTAATTATTCTATCCTTCACTTTTTCACTTAAATATAGAGAAATCACAATAAATAATAAAGTTTGACAGACATGGGTTATTTTTAATTATATATTGCATAAGTAAAAAAAACATTTCTTTCGTCTTTCCTTTTTTTTACAATGTCTATTTTTATAATATAAGTGAATACTCGTTCCAGAAGACTAAAGTACTTAAATGGCAGAAGCAATTTGGGGTACTCCTAACCAAACACCATGCGATGAAATCCACTGAATAATATTATTTTATATAAGATAGCTATTTTTTTTTTTTTCTTTTTTTTTTTTTTTAATTATTTTTCATTTTTAAGAATTAGTTACTGGGATTATTCTAACTAGCATTAAATATCTAAAAATACAGTGAACGAGGGCAGTAAATTATCCATCAAAATATAAAGTACATATATTGCTAAAAGAAACAAAGAAAATTGTAGTATCCATTTTTTGTTATGAGGGAATATATTTTGCAAAAAAAAAAAATTGTGTTTACCTATACCGGTTTTAATGATGATACTTATTCCTAAAACTGATTGTCGTAAAAATGGTAGATAGCAGTGAAATGTACTTGTCAATTATCAGTTAAATATATTTAACCAAAAACAGATACAAATAATAGCTTAGCTAAACTTTGCAAGTTTGAATTAATAATTTTCAATTAATATTTTACCAAGCAAAAAATTCACACCAGGTATTAAACACTCAGGTAAAATTAATTCACCCGAGCACTACACGAGCACGAGTAACCGCTCAGAATTCATAACAAAGCCTGTATATGCACAATAATAACCATGAAATGTGGCTTTCTAGGTTGCGATTATATTACATATATAATATAGCTAAGATTTATATACAAAATAATAACATTACTATTTAGTCTACAATCTAAGCAGATACTTAGAATAAGATAATATAAGGAAATTTAACTAAGTTAATGAGTAAAATTAAAGGAGGTTTCACTCTTAGGGCACACTGAGTGAGGGGATTAGGTAGAGGGGATATGTTTACTTTTGGAAAAAATGATAAAATATATATGTGTTTTTTAATAAATTGACTAATTTCTAAAGTTACAATAATTTAACTGTTAATGAATTTTTATACAGTTTTATATATTCCAATGATTAAAATTTGATTAAATAAAGTAGCCTAATTCCACTACTTTAAAGCTTGTTTACATGTAAACATGTAAGAATGCAGATATCATGTATACATGTTATTTGCATTTTTATAAGTGCTGCTATAAGGTATGGTTATGGTGCAGCTGTTAGGTAAGCTGTAGCTTGACTTTGCTGACTTAGCAGGGTAATATTTTTTCTCTGCTTAATTCAAAATTTCATTGCTGTATTCAAACGCTAAAATTTAATTTGCTCACAATGAAGCCAATATTATCAACATCATGTACATGGGTTCACAAAGCAAAACAAGATAATTCTGTAAAAAAAATTTTTTTTTTTTTTATTTCTGTATCAGTCTCTATGTTTTTGTGGGTGATGTATTATATACACATCACACATTATATATAACAGGACCACAATGAAAATATTTCTGTGACAGTTAAGTTTTGAAACTATTGAGAAGGAGACGCCATCAATTGGATGGTTTTAGCATTGAATTTCACAAAATCTATTGATTTGATTATGACTGTTTGGTGCATTTATTTAATTTGCAGAAGTTATTTTCAAATGATAATTTATTATGAAAAAAATACAATACCTATAGCGATTTGACCCATAATTTAAGCCGAAGCTCAATACTCCAAAACCAAATAAAGACTTTTTCCAATTTCTTCGTAAAGTAAAAAAGACGCTGCTATCTACCATTTTGCGTGAGCCATGTGCCAAAAAATGTAAACAGAGTGACTCTTTGCTGCAAATACTCTCAGTGACACTTGTCTTTGGTTTCTTTCACAGAGGTGCGAACTTCCTTAATTAACGACCAATGATTTTCTTTACCGTTAGCTCAAATGCGAACTCTAAGTCCACCAGAACCAAACCCGTGGGGACCTTCTAAAGTAAATTGGTTCATAAAACTATTTGTTGGCCGCACTTTAAAATAATCGAATAAATAGAGATATGGGGACAAATTACTGCTAATAAGTGCCCATATGGAATCTTAATAATAAAATCATTTTTATTTTTTTTTTTTTTTTTAACTTTTATTATTTTGTAATATTTCTTATTGGATTGAGTCTCTTGTTCAACGCGCAAGGGAAGGGCCCTTGCGCGTTTATCTGGCCATAGTCTGGCGTTGGCCGTCTTGTCTCGAATCTATCATCTCTAAGAAATTTGGGAGTAATTTGTGGCACTAGACCTTATCCTAGAGTACTTAAATGATGAATTGTCTGTGAAAGAGAGGTTTATTT
>JAUZNK010032778.1:8441-18537 GCA_035046665.1 Euphysa ruthae
ACTATCCATCTCAATATGAGGATAAGATGCAAGATGATGAGATGTGAAACTATCCATCTCAATATGAGGATAAGATGTAAGATGATGAGATGTAAAAACTATCCATCTCAATATGAGGATAAGATGCAAGATGATGAGATGTAAAACTATCCATCTCAATATGAGGATAAGATGCAAGATGATGAGATGTGAAACTATCCATCTCAATATGAGGATAAGATGCAAAATATCAAAATATCTTTCTTGAAATGTTCTTGGTTTAACTAAATCTTTATTAAGTAAGACCAGTAAACGCTAGGTTCCCGTTTATTTGTTTGTTTTTTATTTGTTTGTTTGTTTATTTATTTATTTATTTGATATAAAATACTTAGATTTATATCACGGTAAATTTTCCTGCAAATTCATTTTTATTTACAGGTGAATGTAATTGCAAATATCTCTTCAGAGGTTATCCTGGAGAAAAAGGATCACCTGGACCTAGAGGACCTCCAGGAAACACCGAAGAACGAGACAAGGTTGATAAAGAATTTTCCGCTATAGTTTTAAAAATATTCTTACTTTTATCGTTTTCTTCCGCGTATAAGTACTAAGTTTATCTGTTGATGAAGATTGCACGAGCTTATTGGGTAAAAAATTTAGCAATAAGGGAAGATGGTAACCTTTATTTCTTTGTAATTTTTTTTTCCTATGCTTTGTTAGTTGCACAGTCTGAAAACAATAAAATTCAAAGTTTTAATCAAAAATATCATGCAATTATGTTTGAAATTAGACCCTAAAAACGAATAGATTTAACCTTAGTTTAAAATATAACATTTTTATTATTTTTTTATGTTAGAACTTAGACCAAATTAATGCTGGTCTCATTTATGGATGACTCTGTATGGCTTTCTGAAAGTTTGCTAAGGAGAAGGTTGGGTTTATCTGCGGTTTAATTTATCTGCGGAGAAATTCAGTATTTACAAATTTATTGTATGGAAAAAAAAAATTTAATTGGAAGTTAGAAAAACTTTATTGTATAATAACTATGAAAATCTGGTTAGAAAATTGTTTTTGTTGATTTTTGATTTTTTTATTTAGAATTTCTAGTGAGGGGTAAATTTACCCCATATTTGAATTCCGAAAAAAGGGCAGCTTTAGTGGATTAACTGGTGCAGCAACCGTTAAGTTTTAAATTTCACTGCTTCTTATTTAGCATGGATCTGACAAATCATCATCCAATCTTGGAATAAAATCACCAAAAGGAAGTCTATCAGGTAATTGTTCTGGGGATAAAATGGAATTAAGTTGTTGAGGTTGCTTAAGCCGCATTCCCCGTAGAATGTTTTATGACAAACTCTTTCTCAATTTTCCCTCAAGTTTTATTGCATTGATTGAGAGGCGTCGTGTTAACAAGCGAACTTTTTCAGAATATACGTTTGTATCTACCAAAATCAAATTTTCTAAGCTTATGCTAACTATCTCAGCCTACCTACCACAAAGTCTGCAGCACAAATTTCGCGATTTTATTTTCCCTTGCAGCTTGAGATAAATCATGTGTTGCTTGCTATATTATGTGCCATAGCACAAATACCGTTTAAAATTTCCAATTTTTCTATTGTAAGAAAATAAAAAATTTCGGGATTTCCGTCCTGTCCTGTGAAATAAAATTAATTTCTATAATTTATTTAGCTAAAAATTTTGAAAGTTTTATCATGTTTTGGTCTCTGGACAAATTTACAATTAACTTATTCCTGACTTGTTTAAAAGTCAATTTCATAAAAATAGCCCAAACTCTAAATTTTCACTAGAAACTTTGTCAGTATATTTTCGAAATTTGAAATTCTTTCTTACAATTGCAAAAATCTCTATTCGCCATAACTTACTTATTTAATTTCCTTAGATTCGAATACCAATTGTTCGAAATGCCCGAATGCTGAGCTACATACTTCATATATACGATGGGGTAAATCATCATGTTCAAAAGATAATTATACAACAACAATATATAGCGGTAAGTTTGCTGTGCTAATTGTAGCACACTGTACAGCATCAAAAACCTAAGGCTAATACGTATTTTTTTTGCATAAGAATAAGAATTTCCTCAAATATTTAAAAGAAAGTTTAGTACTAGAAAAATATTTCCTAAGAAATTCCTTTGTCTGCTTCTCAATAGTAAACATGCTAGCTTGAAATTGTAGCTTTTCGAGATGAGCAAACATCGCTATCTGGATGAAAACGTCTGTTTCAATGAAACTTGCTTTTTGTTATTATGTTAAAGATACCAAGTTGTACACTCCTTTAGGAAAAATTTTTTTTTTTTTTGTTCAGCCGTCTATTAATCATAACACTTGTAAATTTATTATTTTAACGTCGCCTCACCTAGGTCGACAGGCGAGACCAGCTAACCAATTCTATGATCTAAGAAACTACTGAAGAAACTTTATATAATTAACATTGTCCAAAATCAAGAAACTGAAATTACTAGAACCTTTACTTAGTTTCTTATAAAAAAAAACGTGTATCATTGCAAAATTATACACTTTCTTGCTTGTAGCTTAGTTATTCTGTCATTTTAAGTAATCTCTTTGTCGATAATTGCATTAAGAACAGTTTAAAGAGAAAATATCACCAAAAAAATGATTTGAAATAATTGAGTTTAATTTAATTATTAAAAATTGTTTAAAAAACTACTTTATTGGTATAACTTTAAAACAACCACGATATTTTATTAAAATTACTGAAGGTGAAATTAGAATACGCGAGAAAAGTCTTTTCAGTTTTTGGGCGCTAAAATATATAACACATTACCAACACATATATAACAGATTACCAACACATATATAACACATTACCAACAGAGATTTGAAGAGCACATGATATCAGCAGTTTTTTTCTCTTATGAACGAAATTTCCCAGCATATCGGGGATATTTTCTTAAATTTTTATGCATAGTCGGCGTAATTTTAATAAAAAATAAGAGACTAAAATGGCTGCCGTTGATACCATAGATTTCTAAGCCGATTAAAATAAAGATGATAATGGACCAAAAAAGTGTTTTAAATGTGATGAAGACATGTCTTTTGATCGCATACAAGTTAAAAAAAAAACTCAGAAACGTAACAATATTATTTAAGAAACAATGCGATTTTTCTTTAGAATTATTAACATGATAATTTCATTTTCAATCAGCACTATATGATTGACGTTAGATATTATTTGAGATAGGTGAGAAATAATCAATCCGATTATATAGCGAATGCTTAAAGCCACCGTATTTTTTTTTTTTTTTTGAGGAAATATTTCCTCGTCTCCTGGGGAAAATTTTTTTGTCCATATAAACGCAATAAATGTTGCCAGTTTGTCGAAATATTTCCCCAGTCACCGAGAAATTTTATCCATATAAAAAGCCCCTATGTGCTTTGATATAAATTTTCCTTCGTTAATTTACATTTGTTATATTAAAACTATGTTATAATAGACGCTTCTCACGTTTTTTTATAACAGAATATGAAATTTATTGTAAACCCACAGTTTACATAACACCAGAGCACCTCAGCTGCACATGAGAAATAAAAGCATTATTAAGGGATCTGAAAACGAAATTCAAATAAGCAACAGAAAAACAAAGTAAATAAATGGAAAAGTAACTATTGAAACGTAAATCACATAACCTACAGTGATTTTGACAATAACAAAATATACAGTACTTAAATTTATTTATTTTAAGTGTTTTTAAAAATCGAAAAAATCATCGCCATAAATTTTGTGATAAATCAATATGCGTACGCTTTGAAACATGGTTTTTAATAAATTGCTTTGTAATCATGCGTTTGCACGAACATGCTTTTAAATTTATCATCCATTAGTGCCTCCTTGATATTTAATATGTCGTATTATAATTATTTTTTTTAATTTTTAAAATCCAAGTCTTATTACAGCTATTATATTATTTACTTGTCAGAAAAATTATATATATTTTTAAATTTTTACAAATGCGATAAAATACTACATTTTTCTGACATTAAATCTCGCATTCTAAAATTTTATATCTATCAACTATTTAAAATTTTTGTTGGATGTTGTAACTCTAAATAAGGGTAGGGATAAAAATTTTTACATATACTGAACTTTATTATGTCATGTTACCGTGTTGATTTTTTAAACTAGTTTGAAAATATAATTTTAGGTACTATTGGAAGCTCCCATCACAACACTGACGGCGGTGGTTCAAATTACCTTTGCCTTCCCAACAATCCTGAATACAATAAAAAAGAATCTGTTGAAACTTTGCGTTCTGTAGCTCAGATACATGGCGTTCAATTCGAAATAGGAGATTCAAAAGCGTTCAACAGCAAGGCCGTGTTAACAAATCGGTACTATGATGCTAAATGCGCTGTGTGCGATGTGAAAGGACGTACAAATTCTTTGATGATACCAGCAAATGTGAATTGTCCCGACGGTTGGATCAAAGAGTTCCAAGGTTTTCTTATGTCCCAGAAACGTTATTTAAAACGCACTGAATATATATGTGTTGACAAAGAACCGGATCTAACTGCTAAGCAAAAATTTACGAATGGAGGTTTATTACATTTCGTAGAGAGTACATGTGGAACACAACGCTGGTGCAGGTTTTATAAAGAAGATTTCGAATTAACATGCGTAGTGTGCAGCAAATAATAAAAAAGAAAAAAAAATTCCAAGTAGGATATCAAAAAAGAACCATAATGAAAGTAATTAAATAACCAATCGAAATTAAACCAGACATCCAGCTTTTTTGTTACGTTCTATATACCCAGAACTAAACTAATTATAACGTAGATGATAAACATTAAGTTACTAGAAGTGGTGCTACAAAATTTGGCTTATTTTATTAATTGTATATATGTATGTATGAATAAATGATATGCGAAAGTTCAACCGAGCCGGTTATATCTAAGAAAAAAGCAAAAAGTGCACGCCAATCTTATCATATACTCTTCTGTATTAGCTTTTTTACCAAGGACAATCTTCAACTTTTTCGAAAACCACATATTTCTATAACATGTAAAAAAACTGATTTTAAAAGTTTTATTAATACAACGATTTGAAAATCAATTAGCTTGTAAATTTCTTTAATGCAAAATAAGCAGAACATCCGAATTTACAAAACATGTCCACATTTTTGTTAAAGGGAATTTCAATGTGCTTAGGGGTTTATTATAAGTAATCTTCAGCTATAGTTGAAGTCAAAAATGGAAATCTTCGTTGATAGGAAATAGTGCAAATAACTAATTAGCTAAACTGAACATGCGGAAAGGTGAAATGGAAATTTTTTTATATTAAAACACCCTTCACTTGTCAAATAGGTGATGTTACATACTTTCTTTTGTCAAATAAGTTGTTAAAATACCTTCATTTTTCGAATAACGCCCATTTGCGCCTACGATATTTGCTCAACCAAACAACCCGACCAAATTGAGCTTGCATTGCATTATGCAATTTGCGATGACCTGACAGAATCACACATTATTGATGACCAGAAAATAATAATTTTGATTATCCGAAAAAGGCTATACATGATGATCCAAAAAAATTCATATGTAACCAGGAAGCATATAAAACTTAAAAAATATGTAAACTTATAAAACCAAATATAACCGTATTTTAATTAGGCGCAATGCTCATGTGACCTATGATTAAGTTTTTAAAATCCCTAGACGTAAATAGTGTTTTGAGGCTGATAAACTTCAAACACAGTAAAAATCAATGCATTTGATATTATAAATATTGTTTAGGTTTTATATGTTTAGGTCTCATGTACATTTTAAATATAAACGGGGATTTTAGTACTTTTATTAAAAGGAGTATCTGCTGCAAGAAATATATATAAATATAAAACAACTACGTAAAAATGAATATATTTCATATTATAAATACTATTTAGGTTTTATATACTTTTTAAATCAAAATACATTTTAAAGAAATAACTCTTCAATGATTTATTGTAGTGAATTTCAACGAGGGTTTTAGTACTTTACTGATAAAAGCAGAAGTATTTACTGTGCGAAATAAGATTAACAGTCTCCAAAAATCAAAATACCTCATTTGAAAATTTTAGCAACTAATGAAATTTTCTTGCCTTTAAATAGCACAGATTGCACAAAACACAAATAATCAACATAGCACAATTTACCTGACCTGAGACTGAGATGATAAAGGACCAATTCAACGAGATATTATTAGTTTTAAATAAATTTCTGCGCTCATGGTACACCAAGAATGGTAAAATCCCTCATATTTATTAAAGCATGTTTATCAGGGTGATCATCTCGATTATGAGCTAGTTTGTGTTGAGATAAACATTTTTCAGTAGCGAAAACTTTATTACATTGATCGCATTGAATCAGTGCATTGTTTTTCCCATGATATTGACTCGAGTGTCTCCGAAGATCTCCTAAATCAAATAAAAAAATAATCAATAAAATCGCATTGAAATTTTTCGAAAAATAGCTTTTATAGTGAAATTTTGTCTCAATTAATAAAAAAAAAAAAAAAAAAACACCAATCAAAATGTATTATAAAAATATCCGTACTTGAGGTGATGAAAGATATTTCGAAAAATTAAAAAAATATTTAAAAGTTTTTTTATACCGAAATAAAATGCTTAAAATATCACCCTGACTGATTCTTCTTTTGGCTTCTCCGTCTAAAAGCCTCTTAAAAAAGCAATTTAATTTACCAATATGGTTTTTAGTTTAGCTGGTAGGAAGGTATATTATGATGCTTTTCAGATTTTTAAAAATCTAGCTGGTGCTGCCAGGTTGTTGCTACTTGGAATTCTGACCCAAAGTACAGTGTGGTAACTCCTTTTCATTCATTGCCCTAGCACCGAATAACAAAGTCCATTTTTGGACTGCACTATTTAAATATCAATCAGAAATAATAAAAAAAAAAAAAAAAATAATAATAATAAAATGGTATAGGCATGACAACAACTGTTGACAAAAGTAAATGAGCTTTACAATGTCACAAACTAAAAAATAATTCCATAACACGGAAGCTTATTGAGAAGAAAATAATCAGAAAAATTGAGATTATAATACAACCGTTAACATGACTGTTAACACAACCGTTAACATTTCAATAACTCATAAAAACACTGAATCTATTTTGTTCAAGGAAGTCAGGTGCTAAATGGCGGATCACATCAGTTAGTATCAAAGGTGGGTAAAATTTATATGCATAACAAATTAACTTTTGCACTAATGGAACAATTAAATTTTGTGAAATGTTGACGATTAGACCTAATAATTGGCTAAATGATTATCAAAAAGAACTTGTCAAAAAGATTCATCCACCATTATCATTTAAAGAACGGATTGATTACAAACTATTACTTTGTTAGGAGAACTCATTTCTAGAACAAAACTAATTAGGGCAATATGAGGGATGAACTTGATTGATTGAGACTTCAAACTCAAGTATGCAAAGGTTTTAAACTCAAGGATACAAAGGTTTCAAATTCAATCAAACTCAAGGATGCAAAGGTTAAAACTAGTGTAAAATCAAAAAATTCCAATGCAATTTAAAACGCATAAAAAATTCATCCGTTCCGTCCATAAAATTCAATATTTGGATTCAGTAATGAAAAGCATTAGCTTACTACAGAAAATCATGGATTAAATGATGCTATTATAACAACAAAAAAAAAAAAAAGAAAAGAACAATAATAAAAAGTTATAAAAGTTATAAAGCTAGTATGAAACTAATTTGGTATGGGCCAAGTGGTATGAAACAATAGTTTTCGACACATATAGGTCAAACTATCATTTATTGTCTTGTAACTTTCTGTCAAATTTGAAAGAAAAGAAATGGGAGTTTTAACAAAAATTTAGGTCAATATAAGTGAAAAAAGATGGCCATATTTGCATTCTACATATCGGCCAATACGAATCAAAATAAGCCAAAATAATTCAAAAAATACTTTCTAATAATTCTCTTACTGCATGAAAATTTTAAAAACAGACAAATAACAAATCTAAAAATGGTTTTTAGACCTAAAATTCTACCATATTTTGGGCACTATCTAAAACCACTTCAAAAAATTAGGTTTCAAAAACGTTGCTATTTTTCTCCCTTGATGTTTTAAAAGCGTTACTCATAATATGACCAAGAGACAGGAGAACATTTATAGAATTTTACTGACAATCCAACAAAGTATTCAATTACTGATTGCCAGTAAACAATTATGCCTGGCGACCAGAAACAAGAATAGTTAGCAGCCGGTGAAATCGGTTGAAACATACCCTTTATTTACTCCAATCCTCCGCGAAATTTTAGTAAAATTCATGCCAAATACCCTTGAATAGCGAATAAGCTAGCTTCCCCAACCAGACTTATTACTATTTTGAAAATTTTATCAAAATAACTTCAAAACTTCGGAAAATTTCATGATTTCCAAAAATTTTCCACCAAATATTTCCCACATCAAAGAATTATTGGGTAATACTTACCTTCCTTATGATAAAAGAGAGATTTACCATACATGAAGATATTACTTAAGGGACAAAAAAATTTGGAGCCAAAATATGAGAATCACAACACTAACAAATCGCATTATACTGAATTTATTAATTCAAATAATTAAGATATTTTAATTAATATTTAATACATAATTGAAGAGTTTGAACATGAAAAAAAGAAATTTCTCCTACCAATTTGCAAAAAAACATGATTTTGTTATCAATTTTCACATGTTTTCCCCTAAATGTCATTAACAAGGTATGTACATAAATAATTTTACCAGATCGATTAAAAGTCTTTGAACATTGATCGCAAGGGTAAGGTCGTTTATCAGAATGTGTAACAATATGCCGACATAATTTTGACGATGTAGCAAATGTTTTAGGACAGTGTGGGCACTGATGAGGTCTTTCTCCTGTATGAATATAAGAGTGTGTTTTGAGAGAGATAGTAGTAGAGAATCTTTTCTTACATTGTGGACATTCATAAGGACGTTCACCTAAAAAATACAAGAAACTCAATAAATTAAAATAATTCAGTAATGTACTAGAAAGTTATTGGACATAGCTATGAGTAAAAAAAAATTGATATCTTAATTGATTTAAAATCAGCAAAGAATTTCTTGGTATCTTTTAATCTAAAAAGAATGAAAAAACAAAAATACAAAAAACCAGCACAAAATTTGATTTCTAGCATTATGAGATAATTACCATAATGATGCTGGGAATAGAAGGAATGTTTAGAATTGACGCAACACAGGTAATAATTATTTTTAAAACCGTAAATGGTTGATATGTGGCATATACAAATTTCAAGACGATTTAATATTTAAAATCCAATAAAAGCTATCTAAATTAATGAAATCTTAAATCCAAGAAAAATTTTCAAAAAGAAGCTAAATTTACTACCGTATCAAAAATTATTGCAATAGAAAATTTTAAAATATAGTTAATATAGTATGGTTTCGATTTAAAGGTAATTATTTTGTTAGTCTAATTTAATATATGAACATTATAAAACCAAAATAAATTATTATTTCATCGCATCAATTATTTAAAAAATTTATTTTGAACTTATTTTCTTTCTCAGCTGGACAAAATTCTGAAATCCAAACCTGAGATGAAATCATTTGTTACTGTAACATATAAAATTTAAATATAAAAATATATCATTTTGTTTCTACCACGAGAACGTCTCGATAAAAAATCCGTGAAAAATCCAATAAAAATTAATTCAACTGTCTGATGTCTGATTACGTCCAAAGAACATTGCACCTTGTCGAACAAAATTTTATTTTAGAATGACGTTATGCAAGTCAAAAAAGTGCTATAAAACTGTCAAACTTTAATTTCCAATAAATTCAATTATAATAACCAATCCAAACTTCTTTGAGTGCCACCACTAATATATACAAACTAAATAATCATAACAGAAAACTTCACTTTTGAATGATGCGTATTTTGTCAAAAAGTCTTAATGTTAATTTTCTTCAAGCTATTTTACATCCCAGGATTCTTTTCTGGTATTAATCACATGTTAAAAATTATAATCAAATTACTTGTTTGTATGTATTTGTGTATGTATATATGTATTTATGCATGCATGTATGTATGTA
>JAUZNK010032789.1:0-18535 GCA_035046665.1 Euphysa ruthae
TGTTGATTGAAGAAGGTGAAATAGAAATATTAGTTTAAAAAACACATTGTTATTCCATGTGTGGCTTCAATTTACCCTTTCTCAAATAATAAATGCGGCTTCTGTTCGAGGGCGGCTTCTATTAAATTTTCTTGACAAAATTTTGCAGCTTCTATTTGAGGGCTGCTTTAATTCGAGAAAATACGGTATATATTTACTTAAAATCTCAAAACTAAAACAAAGAATTAAAAAAAAAAAATTAATTAGAATCCAGACCCCAAAGAATGAAAATTGTCACATCTTTCTATATAAGAAACTTTTATACTGGTTATCTATTAGTCACTAAACCTCAGACTGATTAGGTCTGGATGCATAAATATTTCCAATTCAGTACTTCATCACTCCTTTGCTGTATAGCAACATGATGTTAAATTGGCACAGAACTCTTGAGCATAGGAGTACTTTATTGATTTAAGACCAGTGGACCCTTCCGAAATGATGGATTTGGCCATTTGTTGGATAACAACCTTAATATGCGAATTTTTATTTCCTAGCATGACACTGGAGAATACTGGATATATTTTGTAAGAAATTTTTTTATTTATTGCAGTTGATTAACTAACTACAATAAAAATCCCTAGCACATATGCTAGTACTTAAAAAGTATTGTCTGAAATAATTAACATCAAATTTAGATAAATTTTGTCATTAACTTTTATTGAAAATGACTTTCTGTCACAGTGTCTCAAATGTTCACTCCCAGGACCATAAATGAAAATTAATACTTTTTTTTTATATAAAAAAATCTAAAGTCCATGTAAGACTAATTTTTCTACGCACAGTGAGCACGAAAAATTCTCAATCGGAATAATATTGTATAAATAGAGAGTTTCTGCTCTTTTTTTCACAACTGGTGAGCCACTGCTGTTGCAACTAACTCTCATAATAATAATAAAGGCTAAAATACATGGAGCTAAAGTTGACAGCTAAATTATCAAAAGAAAATTTTAAATAAAAATGAAGCTAGAAAAATATGATGTCAACTATCTCTAATTTTTTTAATTCTTTATTTATATAAACAGCTTGAATTTTCACATTAATCAAAAACATATGTTTAATGAATCACGCAAGTTATGTTTTATCTATCACTCCTACACAAACCCATTATCCCCAGCAGTTTAAGTAAAAATTTAGAAAACAGAATGGACATATTTACTAACTTAAAAATTCTTTCAATGTAATTTCACTTACTAAGCTTAATTAATCCAACAAAGGTTTGATTTTTAGGGTTCCAACCTTTATTCAAGTTTAAAAATTAAGACAAAAAGAAAGTTATTTCACACTGAAATATTTTGCAGATTAACAACTCAGGCTATGAATTTTAAGTAAATTAATAAATACCAGTCTGAAGCCAATGTAGTGTTTAATAAGTTTGTACAAAAGGCTTCCCAGTAATCAAGATACCTTAGACTTTACAGCATTAACCTCACATATATATTGATTTTTCATCAACCCAGTGATCCACTGGTTTTCTGTCAGTAAATTAGTTCTTAAAAAAATTTTGCAGCTAGGAAAAGGGACAGCCAAAAATTATATTTGCCATCTCGTTACTGCATGGAAACAAGACGCTAGACTTTTTTATGAATCATGATATATATGACATATATATATGATAAATATGGGCAAAACTGAAAACCATGAATACAATGAAAACAATGAATTTTAACAGAAACTAAATTATCTTCACAGAGAAAAGCTTTTTTATTGCTTTTCAAATTTCTGGAATACCTTTCATCCATAAATAAAACGTTTTAATTCAAGCAGTAACATAAAAAGATTTAGACTTCCAGGTTATTCTTAAAGTTAAAGCATCAATAATTACAAAAACTATTTTTCTGAGCTTTCAGCAGGTTCAGCACCAAATTTATAATAATACAATTGACCATATTTTAAGTCAGGTCCAAAAATCAAAAATTTCTGTCTTAAAATTTAAAATTGATGCTTTGGATAACTTTTTTAGAATATACATAAAATAAGGCCAAAAAAATACGCTCATGAGCAAATTTAAAAATAACAGCTACGATCAGGAAAAGATTTGTTTAGGATTCTTATTAAAATAACTATAAACTTTATTTTCACTAGCTGCTTTCAAGACCAGAATATCCAATTATCATTATTTTGTGCCCTAATGTTTTTTGAAGAGTGTGGTCACTTAGTGGCAATACAGATATTTTTTTGGTTAAATGCAAATTGCACGTGGGTACACTTAGAGAGAGCATGTTGTTGCTCAACTTCCCACTATGTTAAACTAACTCAACTAAGCGATAAAAAACTGATATGGAAATTATGTAAAAATGCAATTAAAAATAGCTTCTTACTTAATCCTCTTCATAGCCCCCCCACTGTTTGGACAAAGACAGCAAGGAGGTGAAAGAACACCACGAGAACATGGATTGCATAACCAGTTACCTTCTGGAATCTCAAGCACACCATAACAATGCTAAACAAAGATTTATAATTTTATAGTTGAACACTTAGTGACTAAAAGACTCCCTGACACAAGATTAATATATATATAGTATTCTAGAAAATTACACAAAGTGTTCTCATTTTTACCTTAAGTTAAGAAATCATCTCAGCAACAAAATAAGTTTATTCTAAAATTTTTTAAAGGTTAAGCAAAATTAAGGAAAGAGTTACTACGGTAATTTTTTTGTTTAAATTCTCCCTTTGAGCAAAAACTTTGCCTGTTGAATATTTAGCAAAAAAAAATTCTTTAAGATATTAAAGCAAAAAATGACATACCTGGTGCACACACATATTGCATGCATCACAAAATATAATTTCATTGCCATCTTCAGCATCAGGCTAAGATAAAGGAAAAGTTATTACAAAAAAGTTTCAGTGTGGAGGCAAAAACTAGGAAAGCTTAAGATAATTTCAAATAAACATTAAATAAATAAAATAAACCTCAAACTTCTACAATATATCTTAGTGAGCCATAGAAAATTGATCATTGTATATGTATATAATAAGATAAATAAATCATAAAATAAATGGTTCGTGTAAAGTTACATGTATATAATATAATAAGTAATAAATAAAATAAATGGTTCGTGTAAAGTTACATGTATATAATATGATAAGTAATAAATAAATGTAAAGTTACGCATTTATGATATGAAGCATATTTGTCAGCAACTATTTGCTACTATCAACTCTGCAAATAATGTTTAACATAAGCTTTCCTTCCTTATTGCATTTTGTAATCAAAATTTAAAACCACTTTTCAGAATGAGGTAAAACCTTATTAATATTGGAATATGAAATTCAATTTTGATGCTAAAGGGAGACCATATAAAGGGAGACCATATAACAGAAATTAATTCTTTCTGGCCTAAAAGTATAGCTACACTTACTGATAAACAAATCATGCAAATAGTATTTTCATCATACTCTATACTAAGCCCTTCTTTAGTAGCAACTGCATGCGCCATCTTTTCAAAACACTGAAAATATATATATATATATTTAAAAAGAGGTGTTACTTCTTTAAAAGAAGCAAACAAGCAAACCCTATAAATCATATTTCCAGAATAATTTAAAATCAAAAATGAAAACCTAAAAAAGTTGAAGTGATAATAGCTTTAAACATATTTACTATCACACTATGAAAAATGAATCAAACAATTTGACAGAACTGTAGCTTGTCACATAAATAAATCTCTTTCAGTTGAATTATATTTTAAACTAAAACAGAATAACTAATATATTAACTTAAATTCAAATCACTCTGATAGCAAATAAGGACCAAGTTCCAGAACAAGAATTTTTTACAGGTGATCATATGGGTGAAAAGATTCTCACCATAGTCCTTTAACTTTATGTAAAATTTTAAAAGCTTATGAAAAATTTTTTGAAATGTTACTTTAAGCCTAAAATGACCATATTCAGATCTAGTAGCAAAAAAAAAAATTTTTTTTTTAAATCAAAAATTGCAACTTTTCTTTATTTATGGTCTTAAAACTTGGTGCAAAATTTCATAGCAATTACTTAGGAAATACATTACAGACTGATGAATCCAAACTAAGATTAAATTTTTATAGATAAACAAAAATCTTGAATGTTGGTAAAAGAAAAAGCTACTATTACTAAGCAGCAAAAAGACATGACAATAAACATTCCAAATAGTGAGATTGTTTTCAAGACTATTACAATATTCTAAGCTTAGAAACATAATTGAAAGCGATATATGAAATAAGACACTTTTGCGAAAAAGATAAAAACCATTGAAAAAATCAAATTTCTAATTACAGGACAACAGCAAGATACAAAAATGTTCTGAATTATTAGTGAGATAATAGTTTTACCTTACGCTCAAAATATGTGATTGCTCTTTCCATTGAAATTTCATCTACATTTGGAACTAAAGGAATATAAAATTATCTGCATTATTTGTCGTGAAAATCATTAAAACATGTCTTGTAAATAGGAAACAATGATACTCTCACACTAATTATAATTTCAACAAATAAAATAGGTTACTGAGAGCTTATGTTAGTATTTAACACTTTTCAGTTGTGATTCAGCTGTCACTGGAAATAATATAGTATCTAGCATAATTTCTTTAATGGAAATTCGTTCTTAATGTTTTACTTTTACCCCTTCCATATCATGTAAACTTTAGAAAGAATTCAACATTTTCTTTTCAAAAGGTTTACACAAAAATATAAAGCTTTAACAAAATATCTGCTGCTAGGGTCTGTTGCAAAGAAACCAGAATTTTTTATAGGAAATAGGTCAAAAGATAAACTCTATGCTAAAAAATTTATTAAGTTTTTTTTCTTCTAATTTTTGAAAAATAGACAAAAATAAGAAACTTTTTTTACAAATAACTATTGCTAGGGAACAGTTTTACAAATAAACATTGCTAGGAAACAGAGTTTTACAAATAACGTTGCTAGAGAACAGTTTTACACAAATTAAGGTCAAAAGATGAGTTAATAGTATTCTAAATTTACAAAAAATTCAATGATTCTTATTCATGAAATCGACAAAAATTTGAAATTTTGTTTAAAATATGGTTAAGGCATGTATCTAGACCACCAAAACCATTTGCAAGCTGAAATACAGGTAAAAAGCTTTGCACACTGGTCAAATAACATTGAAAAATTTATGAAGAACTCAATGACCTGATTTATGCTAATACACAAGAGCATGAAATTTTGTGTAACATTCTAACATTAGCAAAATTCAGAAAATCAACTTTATCTTAAAAAACTTAAAAATAAAGATAATATTATCATAATTTGTGAAAGGTGCGAGCAGTTTTGAAAAAACTGTTATGAATGGATAAAAAACCAACGGACAAAGGCAATTTTTTCTAAGAAGTTGTCATCAGGCCGATGGTTGAATAATATTTTTCATAGAATTTCAAAAAAAAAGGAAACTTATTCACGAGAATTCATCAAGAATCTTATACGGACCTAAATATCTTTGTGTTAAATTGATTTAAATCTAAATTTTTAATCTTAGGCAGTAATTTTGGGAAATTTGTTGAAACAAAGATTATCTAGTCATCAAATGGTAGCCCTAACATTAAGGAGCTTTAACTAACCTTTTTTCAGAGTTCTCAACTTAGATAACTCTTTTAACCAAGTCACATCCACATCATCTAAGTCATAGTTACATGAAGTACTACTACGATCCATCGCTTTTAAATAATTATCTTCCTCAAAAGTAATTCTTTCAACAGGCCTATAAAAGCAGATTCATTAAAATTTTGAGTCATTAAAATTTTGAGTCATTAAACTTTCCATAACTTAGAAATGGAAGATTGTTATTTTAAATTGTTTTAGAAGTTTTTTATTGGGGTTAATTCATTTTTGTTTTTTATAGGGAAAAAATAAATATCTTATGGTTGCGGCAGGTACATTTTTCATGGGCGGGAAAGACATAGTTAGTAAGGTGAGTCAAACAGGTTGAAGAGGGGAGGGCTTGATTAGAATAGTTTTTTATTCAATTAAATTTCAGGCATGTCGTACCGCAAGATATCCTCTTCCTAAAAACTATTTTATAAATTTCAGAATAAAAAATAAAAGACTCTGAATTGTAAACCCTTTATCCAACAAAATAATGACATTTTTCTTTTCTAGATTATAATTCTAAAATTTGTCTATATGGGCATGGTGACAAGGGTGACATGCTTACCAACCATGGAGGGTTTAGAAAAGATAGTGAAATTCCATTTAAAAATTAAAAAAACAACAAAAACAAACATATTAACTGATGGATCAAGAGATCAAAAAATATAAAATCATTGGTCAAAAAGTCTTTATTTTTCATATACCAAAATTATTTCAGCAGAATGTCACTTTCCAATAAAATTGGACAGGTGTTCGGCTTGTACAAGTTTTCAGAATGTTCGACATACTATGGTAATCAGAAGCAATATTTGATAAACATAATTTCTTGAGAAAAACCCAAAAAATTTCATTTACAATAAAATCTGATGCATTTTAGGTAAGGACTCCAAACTCAAAAAAAAATTTTGAAATTGGTCAGCATACCAAGATAAGAAAAATAATTTTTTTCTAACACCATACACAATTGCACCAGAATTGTATCATGTATCGGGAAAATTTTTACATTTCTAACACAATGGGGCCTAGACCCAAAAAAATTTAAGATGACGAAAATATTCAGAAAGAATACTTCATAGCATCATTAAGATTTCAATCAAAGAGTTAAATCACAATACAATTTATTTAAATATTTGAAAAAATTTTATCTTGGGATCAAAATTTTTTGATGCCACGTTTTGGAAAACAGAAACTAGTCTGATAAAATTTTTGAAAATAAACAATGTGCAAAAATTACAGAAATAATATAAAATTATGCAAGGATCAAAATATAATTTCTTAAAAAAAATAAAATTTTTTAATCAAATTTGAGTCATTTCAAGGCATGTGCTCAAGGAACCTTTATTGTTTTTTTATTTTTAGGCTTAAGATGATGGATGGACATGGGTGAATTTACAACCCATCTACTGCAAGTTAAAAATGCCTATAGCTAATAGGCAGATCTCCCAACAGGGACAAGGACATTCTTGGAGGTAGAGTGACCCTAGGATACCATAACTAGTGAATAACTAATCACTTGATTCTTGAGGTAAAATTTTATGTAATTACTTAAACCTAATGGTTTTGAAATAATTATGCATTAAAGCAAAATAATCAAACGAGAGCAAACCCTCAATAAGATAAAAACCTGAACAAGTTTAAAACATAACTTACATAATGAAGAAATCTTTTGTAGGAGAAGATGGCAATCGTCTAAAAAAACATAGTTGCATTTACAAAAAATTTATTGATCTAATTGTTCTAGAGTTATCTGATATCCTCTTGGTGTAGTAATAGTAATAAAGAAGAAAAAAAATTAAAGTTAACAAACTTTCTAACAGTTTTTTTTTCACTTTATTAGAAAATCTGACGAAAATCTGACTAAAATATTTATAAACAACAGTTTAATAAAAGTTACGAGTGGAAAACTAAAACAAGTAAATCTGTCATAACAGACTATATCTAGTCTTAACAACATATATCAAGCAAATTTTAACATAAAGTATGTAAAAACCATTACCTAACAACCGGTTGTTTTACAGCTTCAGCATTCACAGGTACCTAAAATATAATTTATTTTGATTGAAAACTTGTTTTATTATGTACACCAACCGTCATGGTCAGCTATGCCAAGTAAATTAGACCTTTAGTAAAGCATGGTATAAATTTATGTTGTATGCAGATTACTAACTAAATACTATTTTGAAAATTCCAAAATCAATATGCGGCTTTTTAAAAAAGGTTTCTTTGCTAAATTCCCTTCTTATTATGATTTAAATTTTCAACTTTAAAACACTACATAAACTGTGCCAAATTACGACTTACCAAAGTAATCAAAATATTTGATTATTTGTTTATATTCACATATGCATACATTTAAAATATCAGACACGGTTGAGGGTACACATATTGTAATACCAAATTTTCCTCCAGACAGAATTAGCCAGTAAAAACGAATACTATTATACAAATTTTAGCTATTTAGCAAAACCAAAAAAGTCATTTGTAAACTCAGTAAAATATCACTGAGATAAACGTGACAAATTTCACCAAAGGCAATATGTTAAACATTAAATTCCCTTGGTCAAGAGGTAATAATTTTGATCTTAACAAAATTATGTATCAACATATTTAATATAATAATAAATATTTAAATTTTGCTCCTCACTTTTCTTTAGATCAGTCAATTTAAATAAATTTAAAATTTCCTATTTTACAGTTAATAAAAATATTCAGTGAGATTTTCTTACCTGAACACCCTTTTCCCATTCTAGTCTCCACGTATCTGTCAATGCAAACTGAGCACCTTCTGGAAGTGGCTGTGAGTCAGCAATCTTCATTGCAGTGATAAAATCTGTACGAAATACCTAAGAAATTAAAGCCAATTTTATTTTTTTAATTTTTCCTAACATACAAATTTTTAAGCCTTTTGTTGCTTTCAGGAAAATTATTAGCATAGTTTAAAAATGAGTTTCTTAGTTTGAAAAAAGACTTTAAAAGGAAGAAAACCGAGGTATTATCAAATATCATTGAGCAAAAAGAAGAAAAGTGAGAAAATACATTATGTTATTTTAACTAAAGTTTTAACTTTTATGACAATTTGTGACTTGTGACGGCTTGTGAAGGTACCAATTAAACAGCCCTTATAAATTGAGTTTAAGTCAATAAAAAGCAATTAGAAGCTATCCTGAGTAAAAAAATCTTTACTCATAAAAAGAATTAAATTATACAAAAATCTTGTAGCCATTCAGACTGTAGTATTTGAAGTTTGAAGGTGATATTTTATTTATTCAATATTTTGAATGAACAATGTATCTCCAATCCAAGAAATTGGGACACAGGACGAGGACAGACATACACCACCCAAATTCTGCAATATGTTGCCCGAAATTAGATGGTGGTTTTACTGTAAACGCAGTCATCAAGCGGGCTCGAATCACATACGGCTCCTTAGACCACTGTGCCACGGGTCTCCAAGTAGTAATAATATGTGTTCTTAGAAAAATAGAAATACTACTAAGTCACCCATACATAAAGTGTTACATCTCTACAGAGATAAAATAAAAAATCAGACCGTAGTTGCTTTTATGAAACTAAAATTGCTGACTGTTTTGGTATCACTGAAAACTGACTTGCTCTCCCAGATTAACAGGAAATAAAAAGCTAGGATATCGAATGCATTTTCTTAATTTCTTATACAATAAGGTCTAGAATAAGCAGAAAAGATATTGGTTGTTCATATTCTCACTAATGTCATTCCATATTGCATATGAAAACAAAATCTTAAGATTAGTAAAGCAATGCATTTAATGCAAGTTTAAGGCCAGAACTAAATTTCACTTTTGCAAAAAAAAAATGCATACATAAACTTTACTTTTAAAAATGAGATCAATAAATTTGGTTAGGAGCAGTTTATTGAAGGATTCAACAAGTAAGATAAAGTTTGATAATTTATAGTGAAGAAAAATCAACCACCGATAATTTAAAAATATACTTTTAAGAAAACTTTTTATAATTTAAAATATTTTTTTAAACCTATACCAAAAGAATATGAGGATTTAATAAGACAAAGACAGATTGAAAAAGTACAGCAAATATCATATGCTGTTGATCAAGATTATTGATAAATCAAGGTAAAGTCTTGGGCTAATAAGAGCCAGAGTACATAGGTCACACAAGGTGCTTGACACCCTTTACTCTAGTTCATTCAACAATCAAAACACTACAATATTTCTGGTCTATTTGTTAATATAAACATATAAGCATCTCTTATGAATGAGAGCGTCAACAGAGGATATACCATAACGTGATTGTGCTTAGTCTAACGCCAGCGTTATATTTAAAAATATTAATGAACAAATAGTTCATCAAAAGTTAGTATTTCAGTCCTTAAACAAATTATAAAGACAAATTGCAACACTTCACACACAGGCCAAATATTTACTCCTTTAACTCCTTCAGTACCACCCATTCAAACATTTTTCCTACAGGAACGATGACGCTTTCCGTCCCTAAACACCCGATATCACATTTGAACTGCATGGGAGTGTTCATTATGAGCCATAATGGCAGCCAATGATGAAAAAATTCATTATTTTATTAATATTTGAAAATAAAAAATTCGTAATGACAACAGTCTCCGAATGACTTTAAGTTTAAGGCAGTGGTGAGAAGAAGAGATTGATCAAGAACTATTATATGAAGATCTTTGTATTTCTACTGTGAAGTAACGTTTTTTTATATAATGCTTCTGCTGAATCAATCTTTATGTTTTTGAGTGATAGATAAGACTAAGGCACTGATGTCAGAAATTATCTTATTTTCAAAAAATAAAATATGCTTGGCACCTTCTGTCTGTCTTAACATCTAAATATCTTTTATCAATGAAATTTTGATCACAAGTTGCAAATGATATGGTAAAGTTCTCTTATTATGGGACCACAATGGAAATATTGTTGCAACAGACAATTTTTGTGCCTACCCTTGCATCCTTTGTTTTTTATATGAATGTTTATCCTTGTTGTTGCTATTTTTTATCTGATATCTTGTCTTGTATTTTACATAGCATGTGTATAATTGTTTGTAGCAGGATAAATGCTTACTTACTCATTTACTGTTGACACTCCTCTATACACAGACATTTCCACGTAACTTTGCAAGCTATTTAAATTTGTTTCAGTTACTTATATTCAAAACTAATGGTTGAGAATGAAACAAAAACTGTCTTAACACAAAATAACCGCTAACAACTCCTGCTGGTCTGTCACCATCTCACTTGCCAACAACTCACCCAAAAAGTATTATAAAAAAAAAAACAACTATCAAAAAACCTAACACTTGCAAGAAGAAAACCAAAGGAAGGCTAGAAAAGATTCAAAAAAGAAAAGCAGATTCTGATGAAAGTGCTGCTGGTGAGAATGAAGATGTGAAAGTGGACCAGACCTAAGATGGTTTAGATCTTTCTGTGAATGAGTTGGTTGCTTTTTCCCCGTCGCGTCTTCCAGGACCAGTAATTTTCCATGAACAAAACATACCGCTCTGGACTTTTTCCCATTGTTATAGATAACATTGTCAAATATAAAAATGCTTATGGACATTCTACCATAATAAACAAATCAACATATGCCAATGCACCAATAAAGATGGTGAGTGGGTGAGTAGAAACTACAGCTAAGTAAGTTAGAAAAGCTGATTGCAATTCCCTTATATCAAGGCCTTGTCCGCTTCAGTAAATTCAAGTACATTTTGGAGCACCAAAAGTTTATAAACAAGGGTCATGATGAGTCGAAACACATACAGTGAATTAATGTCAATGGTTCATGTTGTCCATCCTGCTAATGAAGAAAAAGTCAACAAGCTGTGTAAGGTCTCTGAGTTTACTGACATTATCAAAGAGAAATGTCAATCACATTACCAGCCTCATCAAAATGTGGAAATTGACAAAAGACTAATTAAAAGTAAACACCGCTCAGGTATACAACAGTATATCAAAAGCAAATCTGAAAAAGTTTGGATTGAAGCTGTGGGTATTAGCTGATAGCCAAAATGGTCATACCTTTGACTTCAACGTGTATGCGGGAAAGAACAGAAACGAACCCCTCAGTTAGTAAGGCCTTGGATATTCTGTCATCACGAAACTCATGACCCCACTAGTCAAGGATATCATTTGCACACCAAAAATTTTTATAACTCGGTTAAACACTTTATCAACCTATTTCACAACAGTGTATATTGTTGCAGTACAGTCACCGAAAACCGCTATGCTTTTCACTATCCAAAATGACCATGATTTTATCATATTACAGAGCAAAGAGAGAATTGGGAAAATTTGACAGTCTGTTGATGTGAAGCAACGAAATCCTCTCAACCAACAATCTGCTGAGAAAGTATGTGCGATGGTGGAAGACTTGTTTTTTCATATGATTGATATTGCAACGGTGAACATTTCTCACTGTTTTCTATATTTTCGCTGGTAACTCAAAATAAGGCAAGGTTAGACCTTTGATTTTTTGTATGTAAATTTTAAATATATTTTCTAACATGTTTCAGGACAATTCTAATATTTGACATCTATTGACATTTATAAAAACTGCTTAGAAATTGATATTTTTAAGAAATATTTTAAATTTTCGTTGTTTATCAGCTATTTGTTTATCAAATTTTGTGACATCATTTTTAGACTTTTTTTTCAGAAAGATATTCCTTGATCATTCTATTTTCAGAAACCATATACTTTTTTGATGTTTAAATCAAAAAGTTATCACTCAAACACCTCTAGAAATTAGGCTTAAATTTGAAGGTACTAGTTAAAATATTAAAGTATTAAAGGATTTTTCCAGGAAACGGCTCATCATATTTGCATAATAATATTAACAAAAAATATTTATATTTATATTTAATATAGCTGTTTAAAAAATATAGTTTACTCAAAAATTTTTTGACCAGCAGTTGTTCAAGCACTTGCCAAACACAAGTAAGAATTTTAGTCTAGCAATAATAATACCATGCATTAAGATATTAAGTTTTGAAGGCTGCTAGTAGATCACATCGCTTAAAACAACCAAAGGCTTGGAAAAAACATATCACAAACCTCAGCAAGTTTCTTTCCACGTGCAGCTTGCTTTGTTTGCGTAGGCTGTTCCATAGCTACAACATAAAATAAAATGTTTCAGAAAAAATAAATACTGCAAATTATTCAAATTGTGAAATATTAAACTGGTAATATTTGCTTACCAACATAATTAAGACTACCAGCCCAGCTACCAAAATTTTAAGGTAAACTCTCAAAAAAACTTTAGATTTTCTCTAAAATAAATTTAAACCAAGGGAAAATACTGTTTTAACGCAAGAGAGAGAGAGAAAAAAAATAAAGAGAAACATAATCATTGGGTTATCAATAAAAAACATAGGCTGTTTACTTGGTTTTTCACTCCATAATGAGCTTCAGATATTTGCCCTATTTTCTTATATGGATATGCATGTGAAGTCCTAAAATTTTATCACCCCTCCTTTTTTTATTGATCTTTTTAAAAAAATTGAGCAAGAAGCTACCATTTTATCCCTTAGCTAGATTTTCTTAAGTGGCGGTCACTGTATTCAGTTCTATTAGGAACAGAAAATGTAGATAATCTCATAAGTTAAATGAAAACAACCTTGCTCTTTGTTAAACTTGTCTTCAAGCAACCAGTTATTTAATAGATCCAGAAGTGAGAAAATAAATTTTTTTTTAAACAGTGGGTATCAGCTGAATATTCTGAAAAGCTCAGTATACAAAAGAGGTGTGAAAAAATTTTGCACATGTATATCATAATTTTAGACGTTTATTGTCTGTCTTTGCAGGAAACACTTCAAGAAAAATCAATGTCTCAAACATGCTAGCATGCAAGTCTAATAATTTGACAAAAAAAGTTGATTATATTTATTTATACCTAAACTAGTTTGTATACCCATGTAACAAAGTAACAATATGATTTAAATTTAAGAAGATTTATAAAAATAAAATAGTTTTTGGAACTGATTCACAAACATCAATGCCATAAAAATATGAATTTATTACCTCTACTACTACTACTACCATCTTTAAAATATGATCTGGTGATGCTGAAACAAAAAATAATAATTATCATCAGATGAAATTTTTTAATCATTAAGGTCATAAACACATAAATTTCAATATAATTTTCAAAACAAAAAAAAAAAAATTTAAAATGGCACTGATAATTGAACTGGCAGAAAGAAAATTCCAGGTCCGCTTTTCATTCATTTTAAGAAGCTGAGCTTCTGCCAGATTTCAGGGTTTCATGCTTAGTTAGGGGGGCAAAGGTTTCAAACTGTTGAAAAACAGGTTGAAACTTGATTATATTATTTCATCAAATTCATGGGATAAATTATAAAAACTGATTTTTCATTTAAAATAACCCGGACATAAGAGCTCAATAAAGCAGGAAAAAATTTATAATGCTCCTTTGAAAAAGCAATATGAGGTCCTTTATAAAAATATATAATTAGCTTTTATTTTCATTAGAACTATCTGCCGGACATAATGCCTGACATAACATTACTTTATTACTATAATATAGAAACTGCATAATTTTTAAATTTAATAAACAAAAATTGGAACATTTAGTGTAACTATTCATTTAGTGTAATTTAAGGTGAAAAAAACTCTTAAACGAGATTAAAAAAAAAAAAAAAAAAAAAATGGCATTACAAAAATGAATAAATACAAAATTAAAATGAGCAAACGTAAACGGAAAGTGATAGTTAAACTTAGCAAAAAGAGAACATTTATACAAAAAAAAAAATTTTTTACTGTGTGTACACAAAAAAAAAAATAATTATGGTAGTAACACAATATAACATACAATTTTTCATCAACCTCTTCACTACTTGGAACCTTCTGAGAAACAGCAACAATGTTTGAAACATCTTCTGAAACTAAAAAAATAAATAAAAAATCTAACCAAAATAAAGATGACTTAAACAGAATTATGGACTGAATAATGAAACTTGAGGAAAACTTTTCCGTCTCAACTCGTACTTTGATTTCTAAAATAAAAATGAGACAAACACTCTCCTTTTAAAATAAAATCAAAAAACCATGGATGACAAAAAGTATTTTAAAGAAAATAAAAATCTTTTACATAAAAAATTTATACTAGCCGAAAAGGTAATAAGAATAATTTATAAAACATAACTGCTAAAAAAATAGCCTAACAAAAATTAATAAAATTTATAAAGAAATACCATCTGCTATGTTGATAAATAAAAAGCTAATAACTGACCTAAAAATTCCTAAAACTCTTCTTTCCTTAAAAATAATATACCATCTACTTTTTTTATGAATCCAACAACGCATTTTGAAATTTATTTAACTATTAGCTCATTATTTCAAAAAAAAAAACTGGGCCCTCGAGTGTCCCAACCCGGCTACTAAAAATAATATCTCCTATAACTATTATAAAGTAGTCATAACTATCAGTGATATAATTAATATTTCTTTTTGTACAGGAATTTTTCCATCTTGTCTAAAGTCATCTAATATAATTCCAATACATAAAAAAGATTCTAAATTACTTATCGAAAATTACAGACCAATATCACTTCTTTCAAATTTTCGTAAAATCATCAAAAAAAATGTGAAAAAGAGAATGTTTTATATCGTAAAACACGACAATTTCTTTGATAACCAGTTCGGCTTTAGAAACAAGCATAGTACAACCTATGCAATAATCAAATTATTTGAGAACATAATGCAAGCTCTAAATACAGGGAAAACAGTTGCTGGGATTTTTATTAACTTACAGAAAATCTTGAATGGCTAACACTCTGAAACAGTAAAGATACAACACGGGGTGCCGCAAGGTCGAGTTTTAGGACCACTTTTTATTTTCATATTATATAAACAACTTATAAATCTAAATACTCTTCCTCTGTGACACCAGTTTAATAAATATAAATCGATCAGTAAAGAAAATTAAATCTCATTTCAATTATGATCTAACTCGCCTTCATATATGGCTAAGAGCTAACAAAATATCTCTTAACTCTTAAAACAAATCTAATTCTTTTCAGATCTAAAAACAAAATAATAACAAAAAACATAAACTTTTAGAATAAGTGTGAAAAAGATAACACCATCAGAGATGATTAAGTACTTAGGGCTTTATTTAGAGGTACACTTAAATCGAGATACAGGTATGCTTAATATTAAGACACTATGTCAATAAAAAAGAGTTACTAAGTATATATTCTGCAAATATATTATACGGTTGTCAAACTTGGGGTCAAAGAAAAAATCCATTAATTCATAGAATACATGCTTTTCAAAACAAGGCAATCTGCATGATAAAGTTAAAAATATCACGAGATTCTGTAAACCCATTATATATACTGTCTGATCTTTTGAAGTTAAATTAGAAAGTTGTGAGCAAAGATATAATTTTGCATCTATTTATTTATGTTTTAATATTTTTATTATTATTTTTTATCATTTAAAATAATATTAATATTATTAAATTATTATTTATTTTTATTTATTAGTAATACTATCATTTCCTCCTTTAAACATATTAGATATCTACGGTAGACACCACCAATGATTGTTTTTTTGTTTTTCATTTTCTTTTTTTTTTATAACTTTTCGTTCTTTTACTATACATCATTTTCTCTAAGAATTTTTTGTCCTAATATCTAGGTGTCCATGTTTTTCTAGTATGATTTTTTATTATTCGTGTGTTACCTTGCTGTACAAACTATGATTGCTTCATTGATAGTAAAGTAGTTTTGGAGCACAATATGAAAGGCATAATGCAGTTTATCAAGTCTAAACAAGCATTCATTCACCACATCTGCAGTCGATAATATTGACCACGAATCTAGTGGTACGACATGCATGTCAGTAATCCACAGTGCAGAAATATCTTTATTTCAATATGTTTGACTAAATACTTCATAAAAACATAAATTCATCTACACTAAAAATTTCTGACAGAAGAATATATTAATATTAAGTTTGATTAACTGTCAATAGAAATTACGATGTTTATAAAAGTAAATTTGCACTGTAGATACAGATGTAGCTGCAATTGATTTAACAATGTTCAAACAACTAAACCTTGACAGCCTGTTATCATATAGCGTTGGCCCATTTGAATGGATGTGACAAAGTTTTGTTTCTTGAAGGGGGAAGCACGAAAACAGGTTGGGATATATGGCAAAATAACAATATAACTATGAATAGACTATACCTTGAGAACACAACCATATTAAGCAATTCCTCTATCACCCAAGAAGCCGCTTTAATCGTACTAAACGCCATCCAAATCCTTAATAATAATATTACAACCCGAAAAGCTTTCAACTCAACTCAAGCCTCAATACGGAATGAAGAAACATTCAAAAAATGAACCGAAGTGAATATTATTCCGTGCCAAATAATTAACCTCTTTACGAAAAGACAATTAACCTTGCTCTAGAAATTCAATAATGCTCTAGATACTGAGTAGATTCTAGATTCTAGATTACTGTAGAAAAAAAAAAAAAAAAAGCAAACCTGCAGAATTGCATCTTAAATAAATATTGATTTTTGCTTTGAAGTTACTGCTCTCCAAAGCAGGAAAAACACATTAAAAACAATTAAAATGTTATTTTAAGCTTGCTTTCAAGCGCAGACTTCAAAACATAAACACAGAATTTTTTTTTGCTTTGCTCTAAATAGTAAATCTAAAATAGCTAAATCCCCACTTAGGCTATACTAAAAATACATATATGTTTCCGATCCACTGGCCGGTTGAAATTATTTTCTCAAATCTTAACTGACCAATGCGTTTATAATTTTTTTTTGCAAAAATTTCTGCTCTTGAAAAAAAAAATATACTATTTCTATTAAAAAAATGAAACAAAACAAAAAAAAAAAAAAAAATCTATAAACACTATATTTTAATTTTTAATAGTTAACTTTCACATAAAATTGTTCTGGTTTTTTTGCAATTTATAATAATAAAGTTTTTCCTTTGCCAAATTCATTGTAGCTTAAAATTAATCTTCCTGCTCTTGGAAAAGTTGCATAATAGTTTTGTTTCAATAATTTTATTGTTTGAAAATTCTTTTTTTCAAATAATATATAAATTTATACACACACATACTCTTCTTCCAATTAATAGCAGACTTTTTTTTTACTTTATTCTTAACAAGAATTCATTGTCTTTGTCCCAACTAAAATTACTTGATTATCAATTTATTAACATAATACTCAAACACTTTATTCATAGCTTCTTTTGTAGAATTATTATTATGAATAGGATATTTCGCATAAATATATTGAATATCAATTTCTTAAAGTAGTGCTCTTAATCTGCAGATTTTTAAAATTTGTGGTTTAACTAAGGTTAACTAACCTTGGCTACTCATTTAATATGTGTAATTATAAGAAATAGAAAGAATAAATTCTCCTAACTTGCCATTTCAAAGTCATCAATAAATATAAATATAAAATATAAATATCAAAAAATATATCAATAAAAAGAATATTGAAGTGTTTAATACATTTTGAATAGTTTAAATGAATCGAACAACAATGCCATTGTTTGACGAGAATACCGTCAACAGACACACCGATATCAACATTTTCATCATCTGACCTAGTTTTGCATTTAACATTTCGTTCCTCATCAACTGCATCACTCATTGTTTCCCTCGCAACTTTTTCGACAGCAGTAGCTACTTTACAAGTAATCTTTTGGTAGTTATTTGCGGTGAAAGGTTTTGGCATATTCATGAGAATGCAAAACTTTTCAATCCCAGAATAGCCCTGACCTATCTGACTCATTGCATAGCATATACGTTGATTTACATCATAGGTCTGATTTCAAACAACCTGGGCAACATAACTTTTTAAATACAGCTGAAATCAATTCAACATCAATGAGTCTGTA
>JAUZNK010032800.1:0-18534 GCA_035046665.1 Euphysa ruthae
TATATATATAAATATATATATATATATATATATATATTTATATATATATATTCGTATATATATATTCATATTTACATCAAGTTTAAAGACCAAAAGATCTATTGTTAAAAAAAATATAATAATTTTTAAATCTGATTGAAAGTTAAGCCTTAATTATTAAAATTTAGGTATTATAAATCTTGATCATTTTATGAATAGGTGATTAAAGTGAAGTCACTCAATCATTCTTGAGGGGTAAGCCCCATAAACAAAAAAATTAATTTATGCAATAACTTATTATCAAGATTTATATGTCATAATTTCATAGCCCATTCAAAAACATTTGAAAAAAAAGGTAGTTAGGGACTAAAATGGTTACCAGTTCTCATCGTAACTGGCATAAACAAAGAACAAGATTTTGGGTTTAACTTCGGCCAAAAAATCTTAAGGATATCATTTTCTAGCAATTAATTATGACAAAGTGAATTAGGAAATTTTTTCAAATTTGGTTGGTTAACCCAAAATGACCGAATTAAAATTATGTTAATATTTCCCATTTCATTTTGTAATTTTTAATAAAAGAAGAATTCTCTTAAAATTTCATTTATAAATGGTTTTTTGGATATTTAAAACTTTGAAAGATCAAGTTAAACTATTTTTTCGATTAAAAATGATAAAAATACTACAAAAGTAATTTTTTCAGCAACAAATAATAACCTAAATACTTATAAATCTGCTGGTAAATATGTTAACACCTTCATTTTCATCTATTTTGTATGTTTTTTTTTACCACGCAATTATTGTCTGCAATGTTGATTTTTGTTTTCACTGTTGTTAATCGGAATGGTTTATCCTTTAATTATTCATTGCATTAGCTACTGTCAGATTAATTTAAGATCTGCAATCAATGTCGAAATTCTTTACCGCAACCTCCAAATTCTAATACCGATAACCAAAACGTTTTTTTGAAACGCGTTCCTGGCATTAAAACTGTTATTTGCATTTTGATTTTTCCGTGCTAAAATTAAAATTATATTAATAATTATAATATAAGTATGATTTTGTAAACAAACTTAATTGGTAATCAACGTCCGGGTTTTTACAATTTCGTACTGTTAGGAATATCATTATTACACTTTATTGTTGTCTGGCTGAGCGGATAAGGCGTTGGTCTCCAGTTTCTAAAGCTGTGGCTTGGAACCGACCTCGGATCCAATTATTTTCTTTACCGAAATCTCAAATTGGAGCTCTAAGTACACCAGAAAAAAACCGGGGTGGGCCTTTCTGTAATAAATTTGTTTGAAAACTATTTGTTGGCCCGACGTTAAAATAAATACTTTACTTTTGCATCAACTCATTGGACCAGATAAATAATGCGGATAGTGCAAGGTGTTTTATTTTGGTGAGGATACATGAAATAGGCTGACTAGCACACCTGCTCTATGAAATTACCTGTAGAGTCTTCAAATGTGGTCGAAAGCAATTAAAATTCTTTAAAACGATACAAAGAACAAAATAAAACATACAAGGCTAGCTAAAAGAGGTTTATAAGAAAGGATCAATATTTTTGGTAGCAATATTTGGTATAGGAGTAGTAGTACCATAAGTCGATAATAGTGAAATACCTACAGGATAGGTTATTCAGAAATCGAGTTATATGATTAAATTAATTAGTATAAATGAAGATGAGAACAATAGTCAGGTAGGAATTGTAGATCCGCTCGCACTTTTGGTTAGAAACAAATACATTAAATTTTTGGAAATTTCATGGCAAAAGAAAAAAAATTGACCATGTGTCTAATTTTTTCGGCATTTTGTATAATTTACATATCAGACCGTTAAAAGTCAAAACTCAGTTAAACTACACTATATTGAGTTCTAAACGAGGTAAAGCTCTGAAAGAACGTTAACAAATTCGAAATTCATTGACAGAAAAATGATATACTGCATGACAATTGTGTATTTTACAGACCCAAACTGTCTTTTGGGTTTTGGTCTGTATAATGCTACTTATGCTGCCCTTTTACATTAAGCTTTCTACAGAATAATCTGTAAACGAAAGGAATAAGTGTTCAAAATTTGAAGCTTTTATACTATTTGTTTTATAGCCTGTTTTGTATTTCACAGACCAGTGGAAAAAGGTCCTCCAATAGCCTTTTAGTAATTTTTACGTAGAGTTTATTTAATGAGTTTACGAAAAGTTCCAACAAAGTTGAAACTTTAACCATAGATATACCATGATTAAATAAAACATATTATGACACAATATGGTCATATGATTATGTGTATTTTACAGAACGGTCTTTAAATGAATTTTGTACACACACACTTTTCAAAATTAACTTCTTAGAAGTCGTCTACATTATCGTTATCTAAATTAATTTTTTCATCTTCAAGGTTTTTATAATTTAAACACATCTCTGTACAAAGCAATGCGTTCTTCTGACATTTACATCGACCACTGTTACATCCAGGCTTAAAACTACTCATGCTTAACTCAATGATTGATTCAGGAACAGGAGGATATGTCGTCATAATAAGCTATCCTCATTCCACTTCTATCCGAACTTTTCTGGATTTGGTAATTCAGGAAATGGTATGTGGGAAGATTTCCATTGCATAGAGTTGTAGTGAGCACGAAGAACTGTTTGTTCAAAATGCTTTTAGTGCTGGAGGGAGAATCAATCTGGTACTTCGAGAAAAGGTGCCATCGTATGCTACCTAAGTCTGTTATGACAGACGGTTTTTTTTTTGCAATACAAGTTTATCACGAAGAGTTTTAACCCAGCTTCTGTTTTTTCATTAAATGTAACGCCCAAGTGCTTAAATGTATCTAGTACTTCTTCAGGTGATTAGTGTTTTCAAACAGGTCAGCTTTAAAGAGCCATAAAACTTACCAGTCAACTCATTGAAGCCTACCAATGCCTTACAAATGTAATCTCCGAGGTTTTTAAAAGCCAATCGAGGTTTTTAAAAATTGTACCGCTGCAAATTTGTTTAAAGTATTTTAAAGAGTATTAACAGAACATCTGTGTCTGAAAAGAAAATTAAGAGTTATGTGAATGGGTTTCTGTGTGACACTTCAACTGCGAGAAGTACTATACTTGCATCAACTTCTTCTTGACTATGGTACAATAGTTCTTGCTTGAAATCAGCGATGTTATTTAAGCATGTCTGTCCATACACAAATACGTAGTCAATAGTTACGTATGCCTACAATTTCTGTCTGAGAAATTTACTTAATTCATTTTTTGTTACAATGTAAGATAAAAATTGCTTAGTTGTTAATTTGGGTTTTATCAGACACTTTGTAATGAACAAACATACTATGGTATGTTTGACACTTTCTTAAATGACCTTTCTATATATAGATCGAATACGACTGGTATTTCATCATATAAGTTTCTCGCCTAATCATTGACAAATGCTTCTGCAAATTCTTCACACGTCTTTATTTTACTCTTTTTTATATCGATACGGTTAACTACTGCCGTTCCATCGAAAATCATTGCTGTTCTTGCTCCACTTGCTTCCTCAGGTTTAAAAATCTCGTAATTTTCCTTAGTGAGTTTCGGAATCGCAATAGCTATTGACGAATTATTTTTTGGCTGGTGGAGAAAGCCGTCTTGTGTGAACAGTGTTTTGGGGAAAACAGAGAATTCCTACATTCCGAGATATTTTGACAAGTCTATATCAGGACGAGATCTTGAAGATATTATAAACCTTGTCATTAAATTACGTCCTTCCTTTATGTTCACTAGCTGTTTATCAAGCTTCTTGATTGTATCTCAAATGGTCTTTTCCCTGGAATGTCTGAACATTTACCGGAATGTCTGACATAGCAAAAACATTCGAACCAAACAGATGTTTAAAATAACTTGCCAATATAAAATACGCCTATATAATTTACAAATAAAAATGCACAACAGATTTAGCTTCTTTCATTAACTTACATACCATTCTGTAAAATACACACTAGTCACGTGACCATATTGATGACTTTAAAATTTTTCTTCCAAGTTATATCGAAGTTTCAATTTCATACAATGTTGGGAAGTCCAGCTTTAAATAATCTCAGCATAAGAAGGGCAAAAAAAGAGATTTTGGATATATAACTTTTTAAAAGTTGGAATTTTGAACATTTATTCCTTTTGTTTACGGCTTATTCTGTAAAAAATTTGTGCAAAACGGACCAAAATCCAAGAAACTGCTTGGGTCTATAAAATACACAATTGTCATGTAATTAATGAATTTTTTCTATCAATGGATTTCAATTTTTGGACAGTTCTTATTTTCAATGTTGTATCTCGTTTAGAACTCAATATATTGCAGTTTAGCTGAGTTTTGACTTTTAACGGTCTGGTCTGCAAATTATACCAAAAATTGGACACATATTCAATTTTTTTTCTCATGCCTGAAAGTTTCCAATAATGTAAATTATTTGTTTCTGACCAAAAATGCGAGTGGATTCAAATGTCTCTGCAATGCCACCTGACTACAACTAGGAAATTTGATTATTAAGTAGAGCGAACTTCCCATAGTTTAAGTATTTTATTCACTATCAATAAAAATACGAAGAAAAAATGTTTAAATTTTAAATATAATGCAATATTATAAACAACGGAGCTTTTTCGGTAGCAGGGATAAACACAAGAAAAGCCAAAGCCTTATTTTCATTATGGACTCTCGATGGGTTGGGTGCGGTCTGTTCAAATATATATTATACTAAATTAATATAAATAATATATACTAAACCAGAATCGTATTACTGTTTTTAGTTTTGCAAGGTAATGTTTCTTCACATTATGTTTGAATGTATTATTGTTATTAGCTTTTGTGCATTTTCTTAAATTGTTCCATATCGAGGGACCCATATAAAATCAATTTTTTGATAGGAATTTCTTGTTCTTTATTTTATTTAAACTAGTTTTGAAGAGCTCAGACATGTATTCAGGGGAATTTCTATCAGTGAACTTAAAGGCACTTGCATTTATGCATTGTTCAATTCTGTCGTTTACATTAAGCCCATTTATTCAAAGTGATCAACTGTTAAGTGCTTTCTGTTTCCCAATAGAAGACAGTACCTGATACATTTATTTTGCGCAGTTTGAAATTTTGTTTTTAAAACTTAATTAATAGTTGCATACCAAAAATAGAATGCATAGTCAAAATGAGGCTGAATTAATGAATTTCATAAAAACTTTCGAAGAGCAGGAGCTAAATATTTACTTTTTCTATATAAAAAATTTAATTTTTAATTTATTTTGGAAACTAATTGAAGTGTCATAGGTTTTTCACTAAGTGTTTCATCAAAAGTACATCCAAGATATTTAACCTAGGTACGTTGCTTTAATTTTAATACCATGATAACTGATGTTAAAACTGTCAGTTTTCTTCAGTTCGAATTTACTTACTAAAAGATTAGCTTTAGTTATATCTTCGCCAAAATGAATGCTTAATTTATTATCAAAAAACCAGTCGCAGTGCTTTGAAAAGTCATTATTTAACTGTCTTTCCATTTCTTTCGCATTGCTATATTGAATTACAAGGCACCAATCGTAAACATAAAAATAAAGATCGCTTTTAGCTGCTAGAAGAAATGTTAAAGGTCCTAGTGTGGAACCTTGTGGAACACCGTAGGACAACTTACCAGGATCAGAAAACTCCTGACTTAAATTTATTTTGAATGTTCTATCATTTAAATAAGATTTAAAGTCAAAAAATTAGATGCCGACCCAGATTACGGTCCATTCGTCTTTACAGCTGTATTAAGATGGTATGTAGTCATAAGAGTACGCAGTCACACCAATGCTGAAGATATGAAAATTGCGAGTTACCATTATAATATCTGATTTATAAAGTTAGTTGAAGATGATACATGAAACCAACTTTTCAGAATATCAACTTGCATTTAAAGAAGATTTGTTACTTTTAAATAATAATATCAATCGAAAATAAGAGATTCCTGAAAACCATGAACAATAATGTTAAATGAAAAAATGGCCACTATGTACTTGCAATGCCGTTCTGTGATAAATCAGTATCATTCACTTGCAACCATTGTCACTTTCTTGCAACCGTATCAAGTAGCAAAATTTTTTTAAAAATGATTCATTAGGGATCCAGAGTTCTATATGAGACAATACATGAAGCTTCAACAAGATTTTTTTGACAAAGGTTATAAAAGAGGAGTTAAAACTACTGTCAAAAAAGCATCCATGGCTTAAGACACCCAAGAAAAGGGTAGTTGACAATATGATTTCTTTATATTTAAGAAGTTTTGGTTTGTCCAGATTTCACAAATCAATTAGTAGGATTGTGCAGAAATCTTGAGGGAAACCAATCGCACACATGGTTGATATCGAAAGTATGTCCTATCAGGTATCAGAAGAACACTCACCGTTCCTTAAGGTAAAAAGATACTTTTTTTTATACTTTATCTCACACAAAGTTCAAGTTAAATTATTATTCTTCGAATATTTTTTCTGTGAGTAATTTCTGGTTATTTTAGTTTTTTTTAAAGTATTGTAACGAATAGCAAGGACCAATTGGCAGAAACAAAGATAGTTCCGTGCAATGAGCAAGTTACAAGCAGGTGTTATACCTTTTTGAAAAGCTTATAAAATTAGTAACATAAATTGAATACTAGCCAATTATTTTTGGACACTGTGCAATTTGCGGACCGGAATAAGAAACCACAGAAAATCAATGTTTTAACGATATATTTAGATAAGCTAACGTTGCAAACAGGAATCTTTCAACAATACTAGGCCTATTAAATGCCTATCTGAACAAACTTATGCTAAAGTGAGCTGAAATGTGTATTTTACAAACCTAAGTCAATCACGTTCTTGTCGGTAAATTTGCAATCCCTGCACCCAGAATATCTAAAGCAAAGCAACAGCAACAATTACGAATATTGTGTCGATGTTAAAATTTACAATTATTTTACAGTAGCATTTCAAAAGTCATAGCTCGATCTGTAAATTATCGCTTACAAACAGCATACATTTTATATTTTAAATGCAGTGTTTTTGCTTTCTTTAATAATACATCCCTATCAAGTTATTGCTATATTACTGTTTATCCTATAAATGACAGAAAACCTTATTACTCTGTTTATGCTTCACAAAAACGTAATCGCTATAAAATATGAAAATATTTTTTGCTTTACCATCATCTTCCTCACTATCAATGTCGCTTAAATTATTTTTATCGTCATTTTCATATTTTTTTCAAAAATACATTTCTGAGCAGTTCAATCCTTTTTTTCGGCATATACATCTGATACTGACACATTTTGTTTTACATCAAGATATCGATCATTTACAGGCTCTGGCGCAGGTGGGAGGGCAGTCATAATTGGTTCAAACATTAACTTGTTCTAATCCCAACCCTGTACTTTAGGATTGAGAAAAACGGGTGAAGGTATATGAAAAAAAATTCATTGATAAGAAGTGTAGTATGATCGGAGCATTTTCTGTCTGAAAGTTTCTTTCTTAGGTGGTAGTTTACGCGATTCTGTCTGGTATTCGGAGAACGTACCATCGTAATCCAGTTAAATTATCAACAAAATACCCAACAGTTCGTCATTTGATTCAATGGTTTGATAGAGCTTCAAGAATTAAATAGCAAAGTTTTTCCGACACGAAAGTTTTGAAACACCATAATGCTGATCATATCCATTAATAAAATGGAAGCCAATGACTGCTTCACATAAAACTGGACCCAACTTTCGTGTACAAATCGCAACAAAATTTCATGGCGACTTGTTCGAAAGACTGCGTTACTAGTTTCATCATAATAATACAGTATAGTTAAGGAAAAATCAGTATCAGAACTATGATTACTAGATCTATAAAAGTATCTATCCTAGTCGCATCAAACGCAATATTCTTCTTGAGAGTAAACTTTCAGTTCGTTGTTAAAGTATATAATGTTTGATATGCAAGAATTTCCATATAGAATCACGTTGTTATCAGTTTAATTGATTTTTGAGTTTTCCTATTAAATACTTGGTCAGTTCACTTTTTGTTTAAATAGAAGATAAAAATTTTTTTGATGTAAATTGTCCAATTTTTTTAGCATCACATAACTTATAATGAACGGCATACCCTTTTTTCATTTAAGTGTTACTTTTAAGTGATTTATCCCCGTATTGGTCAAACACAATGTAAACGTCATCCAACCCAAGTATTTCTCATTTAACCGTTTTGATAAAGCGTTATGCGTACTCTGAACAATATCTTATTTTTGATATTTTATGTAAATTCTGTTGGCTAGCGTGATACCAACGTAAACAATCAATTTTGTTTGTTCCAAAGTTGGTTGCTGAGATGAGATATTTTCATTCAAGAGATTTCTACGTTCAATAGAAACTATAGATTTATCTGATCTCTGGAGCAGTGCTCCATCTGGGACGAGTAAAAAACCTGTCTCGACGATGAACACATACTCCCAAGATAATTTTTTAAATCAAATTGGGCTAGTGTTCTCGAAGCGATGAGTAATATGGCCATGATATTCTTTTTCCCTTGACATGTACAATTGGCTTGTCTGTTGTGACTTCAACACTTTTAACATTAGGAGCGAATTTCATAACTTTTTCTTTGATTATGGTATTCCATATCGATTTTTCCCTATCTAGTCTTTCTGTTATGAGTTTGCTTTGTTTTTCTTTGCCCCATTATTTTACTGTTAAAAATCGTACGGCTCCTATATATTGGCAAAACATTATTCGAAAATATACTGTATACACTGTCGCACTTATCATAACTAACTTTTTGAACTTTGAATAAATTTGAAATTTTCTCAATGCTTCTTCCTATCTGTTTGTTCTTTGAGTCAGATAGTTGGGAGAGTTTGTCGTTTTTTTCGAAAAGGTTTGAGAACGATATTTTTATAAGCTGGTTATAGCATTTTTATTGTATAATTTGTAGAGTGCTAAACAGAATGCGAATGGGCTTCAAGTGGTCTATATATGTGCCTTCCATAATTATCTGAGTAATTGAAAACATCAATCTCCCAGTTTCTTTTGCTTCTTTCAGTTTTTACACAATGCAACTTTCAAAGCACCCATGGTTTTGAAAAATTATGCACAGTTACTTATTATAAGAACATTAGTTAGATTTCGTCAGATTTCAACATTCTCTGAGAAAACGGTACTTAATGAGGGTCGACCTGCTTTTCACTTTATAAAGGTCCAATCTCCAGTTTCGAACAGACTCATTGTAGCATTTTTTCTAGGCTTGTAACATTTGCAAAGTTCGTATAACAGTTTTCGTGATATGTGACCTTCTTTTTAAATAGTTAGGCAGACTTGAAATTTTCCGTACGTTCAGCAAAGTTAGCTACGGTAGCATCCTGAGTTCGTTCTAACAACTTAAACAACAATGATAGAAACTTGATTAGAAATAATAACAACCAACATACGTAGTTTAAAAACGTTTCGCATGTATTAAATACAAGTAATTGAAACTACACTAATCCATACGTAAGAAATATATATTGCTTCCAATTTTTTGTCTCCTAGTGTTTTTTCTGCTTCTGATCTTTCTACTACCGTTTGTTCTGTTTCAAATGTTCCTCTGGTGCCTGGTGCTCAAAAATATTCTGAAGGAGCCAGGTTACCTTATCGTGTTACTAATACTCTTGTTAGTAAAATCAAGAAAAACTAATTATATTTTCTGATAGTATTGGGCCGTAGAATTATCTGTTACTTACATTAAAAATATTCCAGTTCCTTGCCAAGTATTGATTTATCTTCTTGAACAAATGCCAGTGCTAAACATCTTGATAACCCAATATTATCGTATCTTGACATAAAATCTTTGCGCTAGAAATATGAACGTCTTTCGAACCTAACAGCAAGAAATGTACACATTCTGGCAATAGCAGAAACAAAACTAGAAGATACCCAGTTTTTACTTCCTGGTTATAAGAAACCGCTGAGACTTGATGTCAGTAGAAAGAATGGAGTTCTTACGGTATTGGTAATAGCTGATTTGCCCGTTAGAAAACTTGATAACTATCCATCGAAATTAGACATTCAAGTAATTCCGTTTGAACTCACGTTTGGTAAGGGAAATTGGCTTATTCTTCCTGTATATAACCGTAGCAAAAAGTTCGTTAATTTATTTTTGAAAAATTTGTCCAAATTAATTGATTATTAGCTGAAGAAATACGATTGATATATTATATACGATGGCATGAATCTGGAGCCCAATAATCCACACTTAGTTGAGTTTGTGGGAAATTATAATCTCTCAAATCTGATTAAAGAGAAGACCTGCTTCAAATCATCTCGTGGTAATTGCATTGATATCGAGATCTTAATTTAAAAGTTCCCATTCGGTGGAGACTGGTCTTAGTGATTGCCGTCATCTAATTTATACAGCGTTAAAAACTAAATATATTAAATTACCTCCAATTACTGTTAAATTTAGAGAAGTTAAAAATTTTGATTTTTATAGTTTTTGTTTGCATTTGATTGCTATTTAAGTAACAAAAATTTTGGATGTGATTACTCATTGTATGAATATATATTTAAAACTCTTTTAAACAAGTATGACACGGTCATCAATAAATTGTTAAGGGGCTAACAACAAACCTTTTGTTACCAAAAACATTCGCAAGGAACTCAAGAAAAAAACCTTGCAAACAAGTCAGGTAAATTAGCAGACGTTCAGACCTATAAAGCACAAAAGAACTTTGTTGTTAACTTTATTTGAAAAGAAATGAAATCTTTCTTTTCTAGCGTTACTATTAAAGAGGGTGCTAAGTATTCTGGACAGCGTGTAAACCTTTTCTATCTAGCAAACCTCTAAATACTGAAAAACGGATTCTTCTTTTTGAAAACAAAAACCTTTTTTCAGATAACAAATCTCTTGTAAATATGTTTAAAAATTATTGTATTAATATCCACTATTCTCTAATTATTCAACTTTTGTTGGCGCCCATTTTTTATTCTATCTCAAAGTTGCCTGTTTGACATACAGGCAATGTTGAAATAGGCAGGCAACTCCAATTTCAAACTTTGGCTTACATCCCAGTATTATTGTAATCAAGGAAAAGGTTTCTTGATCATATATTTTTAATTTTAATCATGTAGAACCGAACGAAGTTTCTGATATCATCAAGAACTTATAAAAGGTAGTGATGATATTTTAACTCAGAGTTCTTAAGTCTTTGCCCCAGTCTCATTGTCTTTCAGCCGATGATTATATATCATCTTAGGAGTACCTCAAGGCTCTACTATTTTAGGGCCTTTTCTCTTTAACGTTATGTTAAATTATTTAAATGATATGATTTTTTTTGTTTTGAATTGTGACATTCCTAACTTTGTTCCAGTCTTTATGTGGGAAAACCTTAATATAAAACAAATTCCCTACTCTTTTCGGACAGGTAACATACTAAAACTTCTTCCGCTATGAGCATCTCAGTACTGAACAAATTAGTTTTTAGTTAAAGCATGCTTTATGTTTATCTTTAAAATTTAAAACAGCAGCTCTTTAGGCTAGTTTAAAAAATCTTTTCACAGTTGGAATCGCACATCATGCGCGTGTAGTACGTGTAGTACGTGTCGTTAGTTTTATGTTTTATTATCATTATTAAAAAAAAACAACAAAACCATATGGCGGTGTGGATCAGTGTCAATTAGTTATTTTTATCCATAATTATATATGACTACTAACTTTAAATGAAAATATGAATGAGATGAAGAAAAGAAAAAAAAAAAAAAGCTTTGCCTTAAAATTTCTTGGTAATTTCTACATTTTGCAGATCTTCTATAATTTATATTGGAGTAGAATTTTTAAATTTTAAACTTTTTGCTGGTGATCATTTGGCAACAACGCGAAAAATTTTCTATAGAATGGAAGGTTTTTGTTTTTTGACTCCGCAGATTTTTTGAATCAAAATTTGGGCTGAAATTCGGTCCCAAATTCTCTCCTAACTTCGGTTCATAATTTCGTGCCTATTTTTTCATATTTTGTCTCGCTTTCCCATTTCCTTATTAATAATATTGGAACAGTAGAGAATAATTAAATCAAGACAATATTTACGAAATCAAAACCAAGTCAAAATTAATTTCAATGATTTCCACAGAGAATTTTATTTAAACGTTTAATTAAAGAATCATTAAGAATCCATAAGAATGTAAACATCAAATTGTTTTAAAGTCTATTTCGTGTCTTTACAAAGACAGGTATCATAAACTGTAAATTAAATTTAAGTTCGTTTTAAAATTTATATGTTTTTAATTAAAAGCAATATTTTTATCACTTTGTATGCGATATACCACAAAATCATTTTTTTTTTTTTTTTTTTTTTTTTATATAACCTATATATATATTTTTTTTATATAGATACATATATTACGAATTTGGGACGCAGGACTAAGACAGACATGCACTATCTAAATCCTGCTATAATATGCTACCCGAAATTAGATGGTGGTTTTACCGTAAGCGCAGTCATCAAGTGGGCTCGAACCACATGCCTTTTCACTACGGTCTCCGTAGTTCGGCTCCTTAGACCACTGCGCCACGGATCCACGTATAATCTATTCTTCCAATAGATCAAAACCAAATCAAAAGCAATTTCAATAGTTGACAGAAAATTTATTTCTATTTAGCTACAGCTTTATTGTATGTTAATCACTATTAGTACAAAAAAAATTTGTTGTTTGTTGAATTCTGTCGCAGCTTTCTTTTATCATCATTTATCAGATAAAATTTTTAACTTTGGCTTGCCAACAAGCTTGCCATGCTTTCGCAAATCTTTTTATATTGACTAATCATTTAAAAATTTTTTTTTTTTTTTCATTTTCACTTGTTTAAAATCCCTTAATTCGATTTTCTCTTGACAGATAAAAATTTTTATAATTATAAAATTTTAGACCAAAAAAAAAGATATTAAAGACGTTACTTTCTGCAAAATAACCAAGCCTATTAAATTTTCTATAATTTTGATCAAAAGTTTTGATCAAAATTTGATCACAAGTGTGATCAACTGTTTTTTGTTTTTTTTTTGGTTTATTTACATGCGGATAAGGATGTGTAGTACAAGAGAATTTAAGTTAACAAAGTTGGTGGCAATTAAAAAAAAATTTAGACACTGTTCCATTTTAATTCAGAAAACAGAGCAACGAAAACAATTGAGCAGTGACATCACATAAAGCATTGGAGGTATTGAAGGCAATAAAAGCAGACAAACCCAAACAAATTACAATGTGAAGTTAAATATTCAGCAAAATCAATTTTATTTCATTACATCACTTTTCTGACGCATCAGGAAAAGTTAACGGATAACCTTCGTATATATATAACTAGTAAATACAGAGGTTGAAGTTTGTTGTTGACTAACATTGTGGAAAGCTAGAAATGCGCCCATAAAGTCCGTGCCAATATCAAAATTGGAGTGAGATAGCAGCATCTATATCAATTAGAGTAACAAATCTTCGCAACGAATTCTACTTGGCAGTTAGTTTGTTTGTTTCTTTACCTACATCAAAAATGAAACCAAGTAGTTTAAATATTTTTCGTAAAACGGGTTCAAGTAGTTAAAGACAACTCAAAAATTTTGTAATGAAAGTATGTGACAACAAAGGGTATATAGAGGTCCAAGAAAATAGTCAGTCAGCAAACATTAGTTCAAGGTAGTAAAATTTGTTTATCGCAAAACTTTTATATAAGAAGAAATAGATGATAACCAAAAGCCGCAAAACTATGCCAAAATAAGGAGATGTGTCAAAGAAAAATTAGAATGGTTATAAAACGTTAGAACATATCGGAACCTTAGTATAGTTGAAGAGATTTTTTATGTATATTAAACAATTGATAGCCAGTACAGTACTAAACATCAAATCAGTTTGAACAAACGTCAAAAATTTCGGAAGTAATAAAGTCACTGACAATGTCTTCATTAAATGAAGTCCAATCCTCAAAAAAAGATGAAGTAAGGACTCAAAAAATTATCATCTATCTTTTTATTAAGAGTAGCATTATTTCATTAGCTGAGGGCAGCTTTTAAAATCAAAGTTTTAGTTTAAACTTAACCATCAAATAATCTTGCTGAAAAGAAGGCGTGCGATAGCTTTAATCAACGTAAACTCCGAAAAAGTTATTAAAATGAATGAAGATTGAAAGGTTTCTGACCAATAAGCGCCAGCTCATCAGTAAGAAACAAGATAGCGAATGTCGTAAGTCGAGAAAAACAATGAATCAGAGAATAATGAATGATTTTCCTAAAGACCACTTTGTTTACACATTGTTGTGTTTTACACATTGTTGTGTTTTACACATTGTTGTGTTTTACACATTGAAGATTAAACAGACGTTTAATTCGCACTTAGAAGGTTTGTTAGGAAAAGTGAAGCTGTCCGATCGCTAGGTTAAGACAACTTAGAGTTAAAAAGGTTCCTAAATGAAGTAGATCATAACAAAGTAAGAATGTTTCTTAGCGCTGAAAAGAAACTGATTATAGATTGGAAGGAAAATTGAACATTTTAATGTATGGAACAACCCAAAGAACGGGTTAAAGGAGTATTGATCTTAAACTCAACTTAAAACAGGTGTAATTAAACTATAAAAGGTGAACTGATATCAGCGTATAGATTAATTTTATTTCAATTAGGTCACCTCAGTCAAATAAGGGGGTAACGATATTTCCAAATTAAAAATAAATAGAATACAAAATTTTTATTAAAGATTATATAGCTATATTATTATCATTTGTGTTAAAAGACAAAGGTTTTTAAGATATTACAATTTGGTAAATTTTATGATATTTTCTAGAAAACAAAAAAATTACTGGAAAGTTAAAGGATTTTTCAAGAAAATATTTTAGAGTTATTTAGATTAAAAGCAGAAATAGTATAAGATTTACATCATAAAATTCGCATTAGAAGAAAGTTCATTTAGTTGATTAATAACAAATTCTCTCCTAGTTTTTTTAACCTGTAAATATTTCCTAATTGTTCGCTGTGTTGCAAATATTTTCTACCCGTTCTTAGTATTGAAAATATTTTTTCTTCAATCATTTGATAATAATATATAGTCTTTATACTATATATAAACAAATAAATATTAGCAAAACTATGTTTTTTTACATTTCACATTGTTTTAGGTCTCTAAAATGAATTTCAAAAATGAATCTCAAAAATTACCATAGCAACAGCCTTATTAACCATTCTAAAGACCTTCAAAAACATTTAAATCGGCCCAAATATATACAGAAGACTACCAGCTAAATTGCGTGTACCTTTTTGTTATATTTATCTAAGAGTTTTATTTAAGGTTGCTGCAAATTTTGTATTTTTTTTCTTTAATTCTCGCTCGATCGAGGAAAATCTTATCCCAATTATGTGATCCATTTTGGGACATCGTAAAGATTAGGCGAAGTATGGGAGCTTATCATATTATTAAACTAACCGATGTTTGACAACCAGATTTTTATTTCAACAAAAATTTTAGCGGCTCAGCTATCGATTGGTTTTGTGTTAAATTTGCATGGTTCAAGATTACGCAGGTGGTCTGCATCTAAAATCTTTAGAGCGTCAAATAGGTCTGCTGTTTTTAGGATATTCCTAATATGTATATTTTTAAACAATTTGGCTTGGTTTGGTAGGTAAATTTTTTAGCTGGGTTTGGTATAAAGTTGTATATAAACGTGTAAAAGAAGAATTATTTGTTAAAAACTGCAAAAAGTCAGGTAAGTAAATTCATATTTTCCGTGGTGAAACAAACGAATAACCGATAGTTGTATTGCCAACTAGGTCACGACATTTTAATGACCTAATTAAATTAGTAATTTATTTACTAGATACAATCATATATATAAAAAATCTGTTAAACAAACAAAAATATAATTAATTGATTGTATCATAGTAGGAGTCACTCAACAGCTAAAAAGCTGAACAAAAGGAGTGACACCTTCAAATACAAAAGTTTATTTGCAATAAGAAAATGTTTTGCTAATCCAAACATCACTTAAAAGTATTGTGTATCGATCTACTTATCAATAAATTCTACCAGTCCACTTACAAATAAATTCTATACGTCCACTTGCAACTAAATTATATCCGTCTTTTTATAAATAAATTATACCCGCCCACTTAGAAATAGATAATACCTGTGACCTTATCGAAAAATTCTACCCGTCCACATATAAAAAAAATCTAAATATTCAATTTCAAATAATTTCTGCACGTCCACTTACATAAAAATTCTTCCCGTCCATCAACTAACAAATTTTCTCCGTTCACTTATATATAAATTCTCTCCGTTCTACCTGTCCAAATACAAACTTATTCTGCACATCCATTTACAAATAACGTCTTACCATCTACTTATCAATAAATTCTACACATCCAGTTATCAATAAATTCTACCCACAAACATAAAAATAAATTCCATTCGTATAATTCCAATAGTTTCGACCCGTGCAATTACAAAACTCTACCCTTATACTTATCAATAAATTCTACTTGTCTACTTATAACAAAATTCTACACGTCCACTTACCAATAAGTTTTACCTGTCCGCTTAAAAATATTCTACCCGTCCACTTACAAATAAATTCTATCCATATACTTATCAATAAATTCTACCCGTTCATTTACAAATAAATCCTAACTGTCCACTATTCAACAAATTCTACCCGTCCACCTATCAATAAATTCTAGCCATCCACTTGCAAATAAATTCTACCTGTGCAATTACAAATAAGTTCTACCCGTCCACTTATGAATAAACTCTACCCGTCACCTTATAATTAAATTCTACCAGCCCAATTATCAATAAATTTTTTTAAAAGTGAACGAATATAATTTAATTGTATGTGGACGGGTAGAATTTATTGAATAGCGAACGGGTAGAATTTGCTTTTATGTGCAGTAATATAATTTATTGATAAATGGAGGTGCAGAATTTATTTGTAAGTGGGCGGGTAGAATTTATTGATAAGTTGACGAGCAGAGGTTATTGATAAGTAGATGGATAGACATTATTTGTAAGTGGACGAGTAGACTATGTTTGTATTTGGACGGGTAGAACTTATTTATACTCGGATGGGTAGAATTTATTAATAAGTGGTTGGTGGAATTTATTTGTACATGGACGGGAAGAATTTATTGATAAGTGGTCTTGTAGAATGGACTTATAAATGGACGTGTAGAGCTTATGGATGAGTGGATGCGTAGAATTGTTCTGATAAGTGGACATGTAGTATTTATTTGTGTGCGGACAAGTAGAATTTATTGATAAATGGACGCGTTGAATTTATTAGCAAGTGAGTGGGTAAAACTAATTTGTAAGTGAACAGTTAGAAGTTTTTTTTGTATGTGGACGGGTAGAATTTATTGATAAGTACACGGGTAGAGTTTATTTGGAAGTGGACGGAGAGAATTTATTGATAAGTGTACGGGTAAAATTTAGTGATATGTGGACGGGTAAAATTTATTGACATGTGGACGCGTAGAATTTATTTGTATGTGGGTGGCTAGAATTCATTTGTAAGTGAAAATTTTTTAAATGTGGATACGTAGAATTTGTTGATAAGTGCACGGGTAATGATTATTTACAGGTGGATGTATGGAATTCATTTGTAAGTCAACGGGTAGAATTTTTTGATATGTGGATGCTTAAAATTTATTGGAAATTAAACGGGCAGATTTTTTTTTGTAAGTGGTTGCTTAGAATTAATTTGTAAGTGAACATTTAAGATTTATTTGTATGTGGACGAATAGAATTTATTGATACGTACAGGGTAGAGTTTATTTATGAGTGGATGGATGGAATTCATTTGTAAGGGAATGGGTAGAATTTATTAATACTTTACGGGTAGAATTTGTTTGCAATTGGACAGTTAGAATTTTTTTTGTATGTGTACTTGTAGAATTTTATGACAAGTGCACGGTTGGAGTTTTATTATAAGTGGACGGATGGAATTTAATTATAAGTGGACGTGTAGAATTTATTGATAAGTGAGTTGGTAGAACTTATTTGTAGGTGGACGGGTAGAATTTATCGATAAATATTGCTGATATGGATTGAAACATATTTTTTTATTTTTGATAAAACATGTGGGAAAAAGTTGAATTTCTGCTATATATTCTGCCGATCTTTGATAATTTATAATTTTGATAATTTATAATGTGATAATTTTTAGAGTTTGTAAGGGAATATTTGTGAGAGGCTATTTTAAATTATAAAATGTGTTTATAAAGAGTTTTTGGCTTTCATATACTCCGAATTTGCTATATTTATATTATATTTATATTATATTTTTTCTTATTTAAATCTGACAACCAAAGTAAAATGAAGAAATAATGGAGGAAAATGATTATGTCTGCTCATTTTTGGTTTGATTAAAAATCTACCGTTAATTAAACATAATTTCTAAGAGCGTTTTCTCTTTACACAAAATGTTATTATCAAAATAATAACAAAATAATAAAATAATAACAAAATAATAAAAAAAATAATAGCTTAAGAACAAGGAACTCCTATCAAAAACTTGATCAGCCTTTCAGAAAAACTAGCCAAGGTCAAAATA
>JAUZNK010032811.1:0-18531 GCA_035046665.1 Euphysa ruthae
GAAAACATCCTTACTTGTGAAAATTAGGCAAATATAAAGTTTTGGTAAAAACTCGTATAATTCGAACTTTCTGTAATCCGAACAAATTTCAAATCCCCCTGAGAGTTCGAATTAGAGAGAATTGACTGTATAATGTTCTCTATTAGTAAGATTCATGATAATTTAAAGATTTTATTGCAACTTAAAGTGTTTTTTTTTTCATCAAGTGTTATTTACAGACCTTTTCTAAAGTAGTAGTAAGAAAAATAGCTTGTATTAAAAAAAAGGTAAAACAAATCAGCCATAAGTCAACATGGGCCGTTTAAAGTGCTGCCCCATGTTGAGTTTGACGATTTTTTTTTTTTTTTTTGTTATCAACTGTTGCTTGCAGACATTTTCTCTAATAATATTTCGTGTTTATTTTTTGAAATTGATTTTTTAGTCTTTAGACTCACAAAAGTTGTTTTTCTTTTCAATAATAACATCTATAATTAACCTAATTAACATAATTAACCTAATTAACATAATTAACATAATTAACGTAATTAACATGGGGCAATTTACTGGAATTTTCAACATTGGCCAAACCTTCAACATCTGGCGGAAAAGTTGCGTTTAACAATGAGTTTTGCTCAGAAACTCAGAGATAACATGAAAAATAAATCTCTGCTAGAGGTGGGAGTCGAACAATTACCTTCGTTATGTATTCCTTAAAGCAGTCGCAATTGAATGCGAATAAATTTATATTTAGAGTTCCTATAATAACTTTTAATTCTCAGTTTGCTTAACATGATGTTTCATTTTCTACGTTTAACTTTGTTATATAGTTTTCCATATAATCACCCAAAGCTTTTTCAAATGACGTATAAATTCTATTGCTAACATATTAGTGTCTTCATCATTTAAATGCACGGCATCGCGCCATAAAAAATTTTTTGATTTAAAATCGTTACTAACAAATATAAAATCGTGTTGAATTTTCTGTAGTGTCGTCTTGCTGTGGTTTGTAGCGTGGCTTCTTTCTCGTCTGATGTGACAACGCCTTCTTCAATGTTTTCTATTTAATTTCTTCTATTTCGTCAATTTTTTGCTATTGTTGTAATTGAACACGCACTATAAAGGTTAGCTCAACTCAAGGCTTTTACCATCTTAACACTAAAATAAATGAGATACATGTTATAGGTAAAGCCTACAAAATAAGTATTAACAAACACGATACTGCATATCTTCCCATAGCGATTTTATAGTAGTTTATACGTCGTGCGCACTACTAACAACGAAAAAACTACAATTTATATTTTGTCTTTCCTCTCATAGATCGAGTCTATAAGGAAATTTACAAGATCTTGTTGATTTTCTCAGTAATGGCAATTTAATAATATTTGATATTTGTAGCAAATTTATCATCAGTGTTAATTGGTGAGTTAGTATGATAATCAATAATTTCATTGATTATAGTTTCCGTGTTACGAGCTACATGTGATGCGTCATGAGGTGATATTTAAATATCGATGCTACCTCGAGGTGCTAAATCGTAAAATGAGAAAAGTAACTCACGATCACCAGAGTAACGAATGAAAGCATACTGCGGGTTAGTTTTTAACAGTTCAACTTCGTCAACTAAAGGGAGAACATCCTTTCATGAGGAGCACAACCAGTAGTCGTTGATATTAACCAATTTATTGAACGAAGGGCATCTGGAAGCACAACTTTCCACACTGAGTAAAGTAAATTTTTTGACTTAAGTCTAGCACTTTCCAAATCGTATCATTATGCATGCAGTTCTACTAAACCATTTCCATGGGAATTTTATGGCGTAGTACGACTAGTAACTATTCCTTTTGAATTCTCTTTCAACTTCTTACTTGCGAATGTGGAGCTGCGGTCAGAGTGAATACGCGATATGACTCCAAATAATGAGCATATGTTACGAAATGCTTTCATCAAGCTTAAAGCTTTAACTTCCTCACAAAGAATAGCATAATGAAACAAGTATAATAATCAAAATAGGTAATTATTCTGTTCCTTGAACATGATGGAAGCGGTCCTTTAAAACCCTAGTTAAGTCCTTCCATTGGCTGAGTAACTTTATTTAATTTTGATTTAGGTTTAGGGTTATAAAAGTAAACCACTGTATGGGATGTGCTACTACCTATGGTTTCGAAAAGTGGCTAGATAGAGAAAATATAAAACTGGCTCCATGGAATACAGAGTGGGTTTAGAAGTTGGGATATGTTGAGAATAAAATATAAAACAGCCAATACGCCACAGCTGGAATTGCCAAACATCACCAATTTGAAATGTGACTAGCCTATCTAGCATGCAAAGACTTTGTTATCCGCAGGGTTGTAGATGCGTTGGGTGCGTCTACCAGTAAGGTTCACGAAGAGCTTGATGCGCTGGATGAACATAGAGAGTGCACCCCTTAGCAACGTCCTCAACCTAACTGGTGTAGTATAGCTCTCCGCTTGGGTATTTGGTTCAAACATACATCCGTATTTGGCGGTCGCGTAAAATTCCAGAGCTCAGGGATCTTCTCTGCTCTGCTCTGGGGATATAGAAGTCATGGCTCGAGAGGTTGCTAATAGCAATGTCACCAAACAGATCAGCAGGCTCCCAGGGCTAGGTAAGTTGACGAGTCCAGTTTTGTTATCCGTGACCCCAACCAGGCCGCCTCACTCTGCAAAACTCTCGAAGGAACAGATCAGCTCTTGAGCTTCGCTAAAGAAGACGATATCCACGACATCAAGTATAAGGACGTCAAAAAATGTCCTAGCCGTTTCATATATATATATTTGTCCTTGAATACACCAATGTTGTGCAACGAAAGATCCTGATAAGTTTCTCCCAAGAAGACATCCTATGGGTTTGAACAGATGTCTTCTATACCGTATCCCCTCCCATCATGGTTAAAAATCTATTAATTGAGGTCTATCCTAGGTATGAACAATAGCAAGCAATCGGGTCACGAGTGGCGACATGATGCTGCAGCCTTGCAGATCGAACCTGCTTGGTAACTTGAATTGCAAGTAAATGAGCCCCAATTCCCTCTGATCTTAGGGTGGTTAATGCAATGCGTATGTATCTAGAGGACCATGGTGGGAGTGGTAAGGTGGAATGGGTCGTGAAAAATTTTATTGGGCGCAAATTGATTTGCTTACCCCAGAGAACGACCTGGCTGATTCGCATCATTTTAATTCGCACCTTGGCTTGATATCCCACCAAGCTCAAACTATACAAAGTTATCTCTGCATCGAACTAATGAAGCAAATCGATAAGTGGGATCTGACTGCATTTGGTCATTGGTTCAACAATCTTGATGATATAATAATACCCGACGTGTGCTGTTAGGTTCCCACAAAACCTTGTTCATGTTCCTGGTTTCATTGTTTGTAGAGACCATACAGACCACAACACCAAATGTTATCTTCCTGTTCTTCCAGTGCTCAACGAACAGCTTCTGGTAAACAAGTGTAGACCAACCTATTTTGGCATCACATAAAGCCAAACACCCCAATCTCCCAGCCAAGATACGCATCGACAACCGTTATAAAAGACAAGGCTCACCGCTTGCTATAACACGAATTCACGAAAAAGTTAAGGGGCAAGGGTACCCCCAAATATCTTCAAAATATCAATTTTTTTTTGTATTTCAGATGTTAAATTCCTGTTTTATATGCAAATTGGAAAAATTCACACACACGTAGATTTAATTACACTGGATCCGCTCCGTGTATGGAGTCAGAGAACGCGAGACGAATTTTTAGTTTTTTCATTGAAAAGTATGACTTTTCATACCGTATATTTTTGGGAGACAGAGACAGTAAAAGTTATTAAAACGTAAAAAACACGTATAATGATATTATAGTAAAAAACTGGAGTATGTTGGTCATTTTATAAAAAGAATTGGTACGCGATGTCAAAAAGGCCTTGGCGGTAAAAATCTTTTGACAATGCAAACATTGGCCGATTACAAAATTATTTTATAGTTATAATAAGGAAAAAAATGCTGGAACTTAGAAAAAAAAGAAATCTGTTGGTCATACCAGCCTCTTTCATGTTGCTTTGTATAAAGTTAATAATTGATATTGCCTACATTGCCCTGTTGGAAAAGACAAATACTGCAAATATACTTTGATTATGTTGGGCAGCTCTAAGTTTTTTAAACCAGACCAAAGTTTACTGATGAATGTTGCTTTAATATTGAAAAAAATACATTTAAAACTTAGTACTGACACATGGTTGCAAAATTATTTGCATCGTCAAACTCAAAATTACCAAATCACCGTGAAAATACTAGTATAACTGACACTTTATCTCTTAGGTGTTTTAATTAATTTTTTTTATCTATTTATTCGATGTTAACTGATAAAAATTTTGATAGCAGTTTTATCACTGAAGTGTATTTATACTATATAAATTTATAATAATAAAAATAATAACAATAATAATAAAAACAATAATAATAATAATAGTGTAATAAAGAAGAAAAAAAAATAGAACAACAACAAGAAAAACAAGAAACGGAGCAACAAGAACAACTACAAGAATATGAAGAATAAGAATAAGAAGAACAACAATGAGAACAATAACAACAAGAACAACAATAATAGCAACAAAAATAAGAAAAACAAAAGCAAAAAGAACAACAGCAATGAAAGATAATCAAGAATAAAAAGAAAAACAACAAGAACCTAAAGAACAAGAGCAAGAACATGAAGAACAAAAACAAACAGAAGAACAACAGCAAGAACAAGAAAAAAAAAGAACAAGAAAAATAACAGCAAGAAGAACAAGAAAAACAAGAATAACAACAAGAACAAAAACATGAACAAGAAGAACAAGAACGACAAAAAGAACAATAACAAGAACGAGAACAATAACAAGAACGAGAACAACAAGAAAAACAACAAGAACAGCAACAAGAAAAACAACAAGAACAACAACCAGAAAAGCAACAAAAAAAAGACAGTAAGAATGAAAACCAAAATATACACAAGAAAAATTCAACAGGAACAACAACTAGAACAAAAACAAGAACAAGAACAAGAGTAACAAAAATAAAAAATAAAACAACAAGAGGAGCAAGAAGAACAACAAGAATAATAACAAAAATAAAAACAAGAACAGCAACAAAGATAAGAAGAAAATAATGAACTAAAACAAAAAAAAAAAACAGAACGTCAAAAAAAAGAAGATCAAGAAAAACAATAACAAGAAGTAGAACAAGAACAAGAAAAACAATAATAAGAAGAATAACAATACAAAAAATAACAAAAAGAAAAAAAAAAAAAAGAAGAACGGCAAAAGCAACCAGGAAAACAAGAAAAACAACTAAAACAAGAAGAAGAACAACAACAACAAAAACAACAATAAGAAGATAAATAAGAACAGCAACAAAAAAAAAACAACAAGAACTTCATAAACAAAAACAACAACAAGAACAACAACAAAACAAGAAGAAAAACAAAGACAAAAAGGAAACCACAATAACATGAAGAACAAGGACATAAAAAAGAATAGAAACAAAAAGGATGAAAACTACAAGAAGAGGAATAAGAGATGAAAAAACAACAAGAAGAAACACAAAAGCAATAAGAAGAACAAAAACAACAGCAAGAACCAAAAATAAGAGCAAGAAAAAGAACAATAAAAAAAAGAACAAGAAGAAGAAGAATAAGAACTACAAGAACTACACAAAGAAGAAAAAGAAGAACAAGAATAAGATCAGGAAAAACAAAAACAACAACAAAAATAACAGGAAGAACAAACAGTTTAGCATGAACAACACCGAGAACAAGAAAAACAAAAATAACAACAAGAAAAATAAGAAGAATATTAACAAGAACATGAAAAACGGTAAGAACAACAACAAGAACAAGTAAAAAAAAAAACTAGAAAAATAACCAAAAGAAGAATAACAAAAACAACAAGAACAAGAACAAAAAGAACAATGAAAAAAGAAAAAAAGCAACAAGAACAAGATGAAAAAGTATAATAACAAAGACAGCAAAAAAAGAAAAAAAGGAAAACTAGGACAACAAAAGGAAGAACAAAAAAAAAAAAAGAAAAGAAAAAGAAGAACAAAAACAACAAGAAGAACAACCGAAACAGCAAGAAATACAAGAACGAGAACAAAAACAGGAAGAAAAAGAACAACAAAATGTACAATAAAAAGAACATGAAAAAAAAAGATCATCAACCAGAACTACAATAAGAAAAAGAACAGCAACAAAAAGAGCAGCAAAAACAAGAACAACAAGATGAAAAACAAGAAAAAAATGAAAAAAAAAGAAGTAGAAAAACAAAACAACCAGGAAAACAACAAAAACCAGAAGAAAGAATAACAGCAAAATTATGAACAACAAAAGGAACAAAAAGAACAAGAAAAAACAAAACAGTGATAACAATTGTTTTAAGAAAAAACAAAAAAAGCAAAAAAAAACATAAAAAAAAAACAAGAAAGACAACAAGAAAACATCAGTAATAACAACAAAAATAACGAAACAACAGCAACAATAAAAAGAAAAATAACAAAATAAAGAACCAAAAAAAAAAAGAAAAGAAAAACAAGAGCAACAACAGGAACAAGAACAGGAAAAATAACAATAACCAAAAGAACAAAAACATGAATAATAAGAAGAACCACAAGAACACCAACAAGAACAAGAAGAACTACGAGATCAACAACAAGAATAAAAAAAGAACAAGAATAACAACAGCAACAAAAACAACAAAAACAAGATTACCAAAAAAAAACAAGAATGACAACATTAACAACAGCAACAAAAACAAGATTACCAAAAACAAAAAAAAATAATAGCAAAAAAAACAACATCAACAATAAAAAAATCCATCACAACAAAAATAGCCAAAACAAAAATAACACCAAGAACTGTAAAAGTAACTGTAGCAGCAGCGGTAACAGCAACAGAAACAGTAACATTGAAAGTAAAAGTAGCAGTAACTGTAACAGCAACAGAATCATTAAAAGTAAAAATAACAGCAGCAATAACCGTAACAATAGCAGGAACATTAATAATAGCAATCATAGTATCGAAAGCAAAAACAACAACAAATAAAAACAGCAGCATCAAAATTAATAATAACAGAAACATAAGTAAAAAAAACAGTAGCTACTACAACAACAACAACCTCAACAAAAAACAACAGTAACAACAGCAACAACAACAACCCGAGCAAACAACAACAGTAACTGTAACTGTAGCAACAACAAAAACAATAACAGTAAAAAAACAGTAGCAGCAACAAAAATAACAATGACAGTAAAACAGTAAAAAACAATCACCACAATAACTATAATATTAACAGGAACAAAAACAACAATACAGCAAAAAAAAATCAACAACAAAAACACTGACAGTAGCATTAATAGCAAAAGAAACAACACCAGTAACAGTAACATTGACAAAAACTACAATAACATTAACAATAGCTGTAAAAACAACAAAAACAGTAACAATGGAAATAAAAACAACATCAAAAAACAAAAAAAAGTAACAACAGAGACAACAACAAAAACAACGACGAAAAAATCATTAAAAACACAACATTAATAACAATATCAAAAACAATAAAAAAAGCAACAGTAACAACAGTAAAGCAAAAAAAGAGCAACAAAAAAAACAGCAAAAGTAACAACAGCAACAAAACCAACAAAAAAAAAACAGCAAAAAAAGTTAACAGTAACACTAACAAAAAAAAAACAGCAAAAGTAACAACAGCAACAAAACCAACAAAAAAAAACAGCAAAAAAAAAAAAATATTATCAATAACAGTAACAAAATATCAAAAACAACAGTAACAACCACAAAAAAAACAACAACAGTAAAATGACAGAAGAATGCGTGAATCTTTCGGCAGTTCAGCGTGACCACTGTCATGGAAAATTAAAAAGAGTTCATTTATATCATCACTTAAGTAAGAATAGTAAGCCAGACCGTTTAAAAAAATATTGCAGGTTTTTTTTATTGTTTAAGCAAGTCAAATTAAAATTAATTTGAATGTTTTAGGTGTCAAATTGAAAAATTAACTGGAAAATTATCTTAGAAAGAAAATATAATGATACCTACAGCTACTTGTGATTTACTCGTACCAATATTCAAAGACACAAAATCTCAACAAATCATTGAACCAAAATATTTGTAAGCGGTGCTGGAAAGATGTTTTTGTTGAGAGAACCACTCTTAGTGTAGGGGTATCATCAGCAGTGTTGTGTTTTAATGATGGACTGAGATATTTAGAAAAAATATTTTCGGAATTAAATATGGATGCCAACTTTTTCTCCAGAGTTATTGTTTAAGTAATAAAAGGGTGACTAAGGTGCACCACTGCATTGCACCACACCCGTATAATTGAGACAGAAAACATTAATTGAAGTTATAAAGGGTTTTTGTGACAAACATGAAGCAGCAGAGGTACCAAGTTATATACAAAGGGGCTTTTAAATGATATTCGTTTATTTATTTATTTTTAAGCGCTATTTTCTCATAATGACTGGTGGGAGAGGTTTTTCAGGAACCACAAATGTAGTTCATTTAAAATTTTGCAGACATTTTCAAACTGCTGTTGTCTAATGTTATCTCTAAGAGTTTTTAAATACAAAAAGTTTCAAATTAGTCAGGGATAATTTTGTGTATCCGATATACCCTATCATTTCTGAAATAAGCTATAATTCTATAAATAGACAGCTTTCAGTGAAAATTTTTGAGACGAATATACATATCCGCGATATATGTCCTGAAATCAATCTGACATTCACCGATCATACGTATTCGCTTGATCAAGGTGGCAAGATTCGGCAAGTATTATTTTTGATCGATGGTCTACATCTCAATAAAAAGGGTAAGATTTAAATTTGTAATGTAAATTAAACTCGCGCTACATCAAAAATTGATTGCAGGCAAATCATGCCAACCATCTTGATGTGTTGGGGGAGAAGAAATATTGCAGTTGTAAGAAACACAATACAAAAGTGTGGTTTTGAACTTCTTGCCGTATACTTTTCCACATTTGTTGATAGCACTCATGTTTTCCATATATCGTTGGCCATTTTTATAAGCTTTGTTGTGCTCGCGCAAAAAATCTTTCCGGTTTGTAATATTGTGAGCTATCCCAAGCGCAAAGCAAGCTCTTATCGTGATCGAAAAGACTTATTTTTACTGGTAGTTGGCCGTGAGGAGGGTGTGTGCAACACCATGTGGAAGCCTGTCTCTGTAGCTATGATTGGTGTTTTGCTAATTTTTTCCACTCTATGTTTGGCCATTTTCATCCTTATAAATTTCCATAAATTTTTTAGCATGTTTTTTTGGTTTCTTGCATTAGTGGTAAGTGGAATCGGACGTATCGGATGCACGTGCAGGATTTTTATAAGTATTATTTGCTGAGATCTTTTTGATATTTTTCACACTTTCAAGAAATTATTTTGGATCATTTTTTAAAATGTTATATACTTTACTGAGCTGCAGTTTTTATATTAACTTTATTCTTAATTTATTATACTTTTTATTCATATATTCTTGTTTTTATATATATATTATTTTATACCTTGAAATTTATATCGATACTATTAAGATAATTTTAAAATGTTTATCTAGTTGTTCTGAAGTGTTTTTACCTTCAGAAATTTATTTCTTTTTACAATCTTAGAAACAAACCGCAATAATAAATTCTCAATCAAAAAAAGTAATGGTTAGATCTGTTAATGGAAAATTACACAAAATCTACGTATTTCAATCAAAATAATGCCACACATCAAGACATAAATAAAGTCACCTTCATCATGGTTTAAAATGTTAAATCCTGAATATTGTTTAAAATGGTTTTTTACACTTTGGTTAAAATTTTGGAATCTTTTTTATATAGCTTTTATCCTTAGGTTAATAATGTAAACAATTGATTTTACTATATCCACATTATTGTGTATTTAGGGAAATTTATACTCAATCTTTTTTGAGTTTTTTGAAGTTCTCTGATCAATATGTCTGTTACAAGCATATAAATACGTTTATATGCGAAATTAAAAAAATAATAATAACAAATCAAATGACAAAAAAGTTAAAAAATCATTTCATCATCATTTCACTACTTTTTACTTTGTTTTACATCGCAATTATTTCAAAAACCATCCATCAATTATTGAAGTTACTGAAAGTAAGCTTGATAGCTCCATAGCTGACAAAGAAATTGAGCTGAGTTGATACTAAATATTAAGGAAAGACTGAAATAGATCTGGTGGTGGGGCTATTTGTTAAATCAAGGTTGATCTTAAATTTAATGTCGTTGGGAACATAATTAATGGCTTACAATAATGTCAACATGCACATTACTTCTTTTTCTTTTTAAATTTCTAAATTCTATTCTAAGTCTAAAAGTCTATTAATCAAAAAATAAATCTAAAGTTTAATATACCAAGGGCGGTGTTTCCATATTTGAAGTTCCCAGGTTTTGATGAAATGTCATTTGTGTACTTTAAGGACGGATATGCCTCTACTTTGAGACCATGCAAGCAAATAATAATTCTTTCTATCAGGACGGCCACATTTCCAGATGATTGCAAACTAGCTAAAATTGCTTCATTATTTAAAAATGGGAGCAAGACAGAACCAAAAAGCTACAAGCCCACATCGTCATATGTTAATTACATACAAGATTTTTGAAAAAGTTATTGAAGTCAAAAAATTTTTTCAACAGACACATGTCTGTTATATCTTCATCACCGAATTACAATAGGCTTTGCATAAAGAAGTGTATAAAATAAATTTATGAGATTTTTTTGAATATGGATAGTCGTGCCCATATTGATACTGAACAATATAGAGCCATAAATTGACTGCCTCTTCGTATAAGGGACAATCAGGGTATTGCTGTACATTCATTTAAATTCTGCATTAAACTCATCCTAAATTACATGTGAAACATTTAACGTTTCTTAAAACGCAAGAATCCTTCTACGCAACAACCCTCTCAGGTTAGATGCACCCTTACGAAGATTCACTATGGGAAAAAATTTTCTGTCATCAAAAGGTGCATTTATATGGAACAGCAATTTAATAAAAAAATCGACTACAAACTATGACCTTTTTAAAACATAAGATCAGGAAAACATTTTTTAGCTTTCTGGATATAGTTCGCAGACCTAATAAATATCGACTATAATTTTGCAAAAAGAACTTTTTTATTTATTATCTTTTACCATTTAGTTGAATTAATCTCTCTATGTTTTTGTGTGATGTATAATAGGATACTGTTGTGACAGACAATTTTTGTGCCCATCCTTGCCAACATATTTTTTTGTCTGAAAGTTTTTCCTTGTTGCTATTTTTAGTTGTATAGTATCTTTTCTATAATCTTCATAGCAAGTGTCTATTTGTTTGTTATAGAATAGTTGTGGAATTCCTTTACACCATTAGAAGCAATGATCTTGACTTGTTCCATTGAGCAAAAGTTGTTTCGTGAGGATGAAAAACAAAAATTCATTTCCGAAAACCCAATAAAAATTCGTGTATAAATTCCATGATAATATTGTTTCGAAAGGTAGACTTTATCATTAAATAAGCTTGTTCTTATAACAAACAGCATCTTGGATTGTTGAAGAGAGGAAGCAAAAAGTTGCCCACAAAGGAAGTCCAAATGTTACTATTTTTGGAAGCACTGACATAAGAAACATAACTCTCACGTTTCCATTCACTCTCAAATAAAACCATCTTTTTAGTGATTGTTTTATGGGTATTGCAATCGAAATAGAGGCTAAGTCGTTATTAGTTATGCCAAACCTTCAATGACTGGAAAGCGCAATTGGTACACAGAGCAAGTGAGTTTCTAAAAAAATGTTCCTATATTCTGTAGTTTGTCTAATACTTATACTTATTCTTACATTTGTTACTTTATCTTTTCAAAGGAAAGAAAGAAGGAAAAAAGTTAGTGTTTTGTGAAATAATGTTCTTAATTAATATATTTTTTCTAACAAGCAGAAAAAAAAATGGAAGGTTACTCATAGACAGATAAAAATTTTTTTTTTCATAAATCCTGAAGAATTTGGCCTTCCCCCAACGACGATATTAATATTTTGCAGTTATATTCCTATTGTACTGAAATTGTTAATGAAAATATTCTAAAGATATGACTTACTCTTCCACATTTTCCTCTTCTGACCGTAGTTTAAATTCTGTATATATACACATACCAGATCATCTTTCAATTGTTAAGTACAAAGAAACATATCTTACAGTCAGGCTGTAAATTTTTAATACCGCCGATTTAATAAAATTTCTGTTAATCCTAAGAATAATATGAATTTTAGGAAAATAATCCAGCATTTTTTTGCTCTAATTTACATTAAAATGAAATTTCCGAGCAAATGATGACCTCAGCAAGTGATGGTTAAATCAAACTAACGAATGAGATCGAAATAGTCCTGGACTGTGCAGTATTCAAAATAAACCAAAATAATAACAGAGTGCTCTTTAATTTGATAGGTTTTGCTGACAGGTATTATAAACTGAATAATATCCCATATTTATTAGATACAGGTATTAGCTGCATTTATTATGTGGTATATCACGTTCTTTATAAAATTCATGGTTAATTTCGCTTACTTCCATTGAACTTGCAAAGCCAGTAACTTGGGAAGTAAACTACTAATTCTTAAAAAAATCGAACAAATATTAGCATGTCAGTAGTAAGCACGGCCCTAGTTACACTATGCAATTCACACAAAAAAAAATTTTCTTGCACACATAAATCTCTTGTTCTTTGACTCGAACAAGAATTCCTGAAACCATTGTAAAGTTTAAAGTTTCACCTCAAATTAGATTTTTTTCAAAATGTGTTTAATCAAAGCCAACACTGCTCACTGAACTGAGAATAGGTAATAATAATATTATGGAATATTATTTCAGGAATTACCCATAATTCATCCAGGAGATGCCCTCACCGTTAATCCCAAATTTGTTTTACAGTATATGCGCTAAAATATATGGAAAATAATTTGCAGGTATAAGTCATCAGTCTGAAGCTTCTGGCTGTTAACTTGAAGCGAAATACACAAAACAAACTAGAAATGTCGTATACAAAATCAAAGTTGAAAAGCTTTACATTTCCCAATCTTTAACTTAAAACGGTTAAAATCCACGAACAGATAAAATTGATGCACAAAAGCATTTCTCTATTTATGATCAGAAACAAAAAGTTGTTCAATCAAGTGAAAGAGGCAATTAGTAAAATAACATGTCTTCACAAAATAGATCATGCTAAGACAGCAAGCATCATGACCATAGGGAATCCATTAACATAAAAAATTTATTCGAATGAGATACGATAGGAAAGTCAGTAAAAGCTCAATCAGATAATAGAAAAGCACTGCAATTCTTCCATGAATAATGATCTTGTCGATAAAATCTACACAAAAAAAAAACTATCGAACTTGCGATTGGTGGCCACCAGTCTAAAAAGCTGAATAGAAATCGAAAAGATAAAACTTATGCATTGAATCATACAACAGGTTGAAAATTTTATGACATGTGAATTTCAAGAAGACGTACGGGTCAATATAGATATATGAATAGGAACCAATGAAGGTTTTCTAATAAAAAGTCGATAAAAAGCAAAAAATAAAGCTTCTAAAGTTATGATTTGTAATATAATTTGGTAACAAAAAAAAGCTTCTTTTTATACGTATAAAACCTTACACAAATCAGTGCATCATTGCACACACAGTTTTCAAAAATAATGCTAAAAATATTAAAAATGTTGTTAGAAAGAAATACCACATAACGTAAGAATTTAATTTTGTGGAGAAAAACACAGAATCTTTACCGATAGGATTTGTTTTAGGTGTATTTAAATCAATATCATATTCACAAAAATAAGAAGCTTGCTTAGGTTAGATGTGATTGAATACTAGATTGATTATTTAAACCATAATTCACCATACTTACACCACACTTCACCATATTTACACCACACGTCACTGTACTTCCATTACACTTCACCATATTTACACCACACTTTAAAAATTTTCACAATGTTTCACCATATTTACACCACACTTCACTATAATTAAGATGTTTTGATAAAAAATTTGCTTTAACTAAACTTTACACGCCTTCATGTAAAAGTCTTAACAGGAAAAATAATAATCTTTTCATTTACATACGCAAACCAGTTAATTTAAAAACCACACTCAGTGGGATCAATAATAAACGTCAAATGGAACGACCTTTGAGAAATTTTTTCAAAATAAAGAATTTTATTTACTACATGGCAACCTAAAAATTTAAAGAAATTGCTTTTTAAATTCTTGGTTGTTTTTAAATCTGACGTTAGATGATTGTGAGTATTATATATTTCTCATTAATTTTGGTTCGAGTATGATATTTTTGAGAGCATTGCGTACTTCTCGGTCAATATTTGCTCGAATATATCAATTCCAATTACAGGTATGCGGGTTTAATAACCTCAAGGATAGCCCTGTTTGCCAAGATAGTACAATACATAGTTCTTTAATTCCTCTATGTGACATTTCCATGCGAATAATAATTATTTTGTAGGACTTCTTGGTAATTTTTGGCTCTGTTTAATATTTGCTGAGAATAACATGTTTACGTGAAGTGTTTCATACTTGTTGGTTAATTATGGCTTGAAAAATATGTTTTTGCGAGTGTCACATAATCAGCTCAAAAAAAAATTTTTTTGTGAGTTTTACATATTTCTTTACTTTTTTTGGCTCAAATTTTTTGTTTGTGTTATTGTGTGATACGTATTGGTTTAATCAAATATTATTTTTTTTGTAAGTGTTACATAATTTTTGTTCGTGCGTTATTTTTCATGAGTGTTACATGCTGCTTAATTTTTTGTTTTAGCTATTACGTTCATTTTTGATTAATCTTGATTCGAACACTACATTATATGTTTAGTGTTAAATAATTTTTAGTCGTTTTTAGTTTTAAAATCTTAATTTTGGTTTAAAGATTACGTTTTGTTTTATGGTAATTGAATAATTGATGGATATTTTTTGTTCAAAAATTATGCTTTTGAGAATCTTATGCTCTTTGGTTGTTAAATACTTCTTATTTAGTTTTGGTTCAAACAATATGTTCTTGTAAGCATTATGTTAAGTCATTATATTTCTATACTTAACTTGTAATTTTCTTCAAGTTTTTTTTGGAAATTTTTTTGGAAACTTTTTTGGAAACTTTTTTGGAAACTTTTAGAACTTGTCAACCAAAATCTTGAAGAACTTTTAGATTGCATGATTTTCTTAAAATAAAATTACAAGTTTACTGTAATATCACTTGCTTGCAATAATAAAAAAAAAGAAGCGAAAACCATCTAAAATTATTGAAAAATCACCTCAAGAGTAAATATTTAACCTAACAGTAATTAATATAAATCTAAATAATCATAAAGATTTAGTCCACCTAAAAAAGAAAAATTATCTCACCTAACTCCATAATTTTATCATTTTCTTTGATTACCGTCATGTTTTTTATTATATTTTGAATTATGTGCATAACTATTTTATTTTTATTTATTTATTTTTTTTTTTTACTTTCAGATGAAGTTTTGATCTTTATGTAGCTTAATTCTATGAGACGAAATTATTTTACAAACATAAAAAATTGAATAAGTGACATCTCATTTTCAACACCTTAACATCTTAAACTTCCCTCGCATTTTTAGACATAAATCTCTGATTTAGACGTTTTTATCATTCTGAATGTTGGCTTTTAAACTCTCGTTTTTTATTGTAACAATTATTGAAATTTTTCTTAATTTTTTTAAACAGTTTTTAGCTTTTATCTTGAGGATAAAGTGGAGATATAAAACAAAACAGAAATTTTTAGATTCTCCTTTATACCATAGTCATAAGAAAAAAGTCTTATGACTATGATTATACATGATATGTAATTTGTGGAGATAACGTGAAAGAATAGAACAATAATTTTTTTTTTTTTAGATTTAAAACTGATATTCTGTTTACTCAAATTATTTCAGACCGAACCATCTCATCAAATTTTTGAATTAACTTTCATCATGGGAGCAAAAACTTTTAAAACTCGCGCTAGAAATCTTTACAAATATGAAGACTTTATATTGTTATATAGATCGATTCATATTGTGTTTACAGCTTCAAATTATATTCTTGGAAAAAAATCTCTTATTCTACTTTAAAAAGCGGCAGCATTTTTTTTATTGCATAAAATCAATATTTTCAGGTACAAACCTTGCTGTTTTGGTGACTTCCCATTACATTATCTGAGCTATGTGTTGCGAATAAACAAAACCACCTGCAAGCTTACAGATAAATAAACGGGAGGACGGTTAGAAGAGTTTGTTGAGCATAGAAAAGCAAGAAAACAGGTTGAGTAAATATAATTGTCCAGCAGGTTAGCAGTGATTTTAAATAATAGATGAGACTTTTCATAAATATTTGAACCGTTAACGTACCAACATCTTAATCAATATGATTGTTATTAAATAAATCAAAAAAAAAGAAAATAAATTATTCAATTGAGTTTTTTAAAGGATTTATAATAATTTTTTGAATTTAATATAGTAAGAGTATGAGTGTAAGAAAATTTTAGCTTAAGCAAAGGTCAAGTTAAAAATGGCACACATGTATCTTTCATTAGAAAACTGCTGTTTATTAGAATGAGCGAGTGATTGTGAAACCGACCACCTAGAAATTTGTTAATTTTTTTTTTTTTTTTTTTTGATAAATGAGCATCGGCAGAAAAGTTTTTCTTTTAAGACCCTATATACATTTCTAATAGTCTATAGCTTGCTAATTTTATTGTTATGAAAAAAAAAAATTCTCGAAAATTACCAGTTCTGTGAAAGATTTTTTGAAAATGTGCGTAATATCTCTTAGATTTTTAATAAAGAGACTAATAATTTAAGAATTTAATCATTTATTAATATCAAGAATTGTCTCAAATGTCTATTTTCAATGTTTGTTTTACTGATTCCAAAATCAACTGAAACTGCTTTGAACTGCTACGGAACTTGTAGAAGAGACACACTCTCCATCGTGTTACGATTGATGAACCTTCATTGCATTGTTTATTTACGATACTACAATGCGGTAGATGAATTTTAGAAGGTGATATCAACGAAAGACCATTAAAGCGAAGGAACAAATTTTTTGCAACGAAAAACTTAAAACTCAGCATGAAAACTTAGTAATTAAAGAATTTTGAAAAGGTTCAGATAAAATGGGAAGGTTTTTCTAACTGACCTTTGAACTATCGTATTATAGCAATTTATAGAAAATATCTTATAGAAAATATGTGTTCTGAGAGTCAAAACTTTGTGTGCTTTGAATTATTTAGATGTTTTTAGTTGTTGAGCTAAAAAAAATTTACATTTTGCAAAAGGAAAAGCGAGCGTAAAGAACTTTTAGCTTTCATTTGGCAACAACGCGAAAAATTCTCTATATTAAGGAAGTTTTTTTTTTTGCTTAATCAGCAGATTTTTGGGCTAAAGTTTGGGCCAAAATTCGTGCCTATTTTTTTTTTTTTTTTTTACTTTGTCTCGCCTTTCCATTTCTATATTAATAATATTTGAACAGGAGAGAAATCAAAATCAAACTCAAATAAATATCAATACTTTCCACAGAGAATTTTATTTAAACATTTAACAAAATAATTATTAACATCCCATTCGAATGTAAACATCAAATTGTTTTAATAATTTATTTCGCGTTTTTAAAAATAGGTAGGTGTCGTAAACTTTGTTAAATGCAAATTTAAATTCATTTTAAACTAAATTATATTTTTGATTAAAAGTAATATTTTTATAACTTTGTATGCGATGTCACATAAATTCATTTTTCTTTTTTTTTTTTTGTATAAACAATTCTTTCAATAGATGAAAACCAAATAAAAAGTAATTTCAATATTATCGACAGAAAATTTATTTCTATTTAGCTTCAACTTTATTGTATATTAATCACTGGTAGCGTAAGAAATTTTGTTGTTTGTTGAAATTTTTTTTTCTTCTATAATCAATTATTATATACCATTTTTAATTTTGGCTTACCAACAAGCTTGCCATACTCTCGCAAAAATTTATATATTTATTTGTTCCCCATCACAGTTGTTGCTTAGTTAACTGATATATGTCTCAAAAGTTTAAGTTTTCTTAAGCCTTTTTCTAAAATAAGTCATTTCTTGGATGTTTTGTAAACTAAAAAATGTCCTCTTATGACTGTTTAGATCATTTCTACTGTGGAATAAAATATCATTGCTTATTTAAATAAATAATTATACATTTATTTATATATTATACATTTATACTCAAAAGAACACCCTTTCTGAGGTAATAATGCCAGCACATGTTATAAAACCGATACTGAATTTGTCGGATGTGAGTTATCTATTTATAAATCAATTTCACTTTTTCAATGTAGTATTATATATGTCATATTAGATATATATATAAACACACACACACACACACTCACACAGACACACAAACTCACACTCACAAACTCACACACACACACACACACACACACACACACACATA
>JAUZNK010032822.1:0-18531 GCA_035046665.1 Euphysa ruthae
AAAGTTCCGTATATCTTTCTAGTTTTATTTGCGCTTTATTTCGATGCCATAGCGCCCAGATTACGCCTGCTACATAGATTTTTATACACCCAACCCTTGCGACGTAATATTACGTCAGTATCGTTTTTGAAAAAAACACTCCAATATAATATTACGTCAGTTACGCTTAAGGGGTTAAAAAACATTGTTTGTGGGTATACTTGTGAATGTTTTTTTGCCCCAAAAAGATTTTTTGATCAAGTTGTTTTACCCAAACTATCTGAAAAATAGTTTTCAGTATGACACTGAACAATAGCATAATAGAAACGCAAAGATGAAGATGAAAAATTCATTTATATATCTTAAATAGCATCTAGCAGGTAGTCTTAGGTCAATTCAAGTCTTGCCTAGTTAGCAAATTTCATTTAGAATTTTAAAAAATAGTACATAGCAATTGATTTCAAAATATTAATCTATATGGCATATTCTTGCTCAGTATCAAAAACAATATTATTTCAAACAAACAGGTAACAAATAGATAGTGAAAAAAAAATTAGTCACAGACCGACAAACAAACAAAAATAAAGATAAATTACAGACGATTACCCCGATAAAATATACTGTTTGTACGACATTCTTTGAGAACCTTCACCTCTTCCAAGGTGAGTTGCTAAAAATAAAAATTTTAAATAAAGCTGATGTTATAATTTTTCATTTTAGAAATAAAATATTTGATAACCATGATGAAATATCCAAAAACTATAAATTACTACATCATGCTTCATGTCAACACAATTTTTTTAAGTGATTAGTGATGCAAAACGTTTTGATGTTTTTAGATGAAAACTATCCTTTTTGCATGAAAAGATCAGGTGTTAATTAATTAATTAAGGAAACAAGCTAAATATGTGAAATGTGGCAAACTAAAACAAATTTTACAAGTACAATTTTTTATTATGAAATAGAATTTAAGGATTTTAACACAGACAACAACTATAATTATCAAAGTAAGAATTTCTATGCTTTGTTTTATAACTAGCAAGCAAAAACCTCCATATTGAAATAATGCCAATTATAAAAAGTCACAACAAAAAACCAACTTCAAAAAAGAGATTTTAAAACAAGGTATGCAAACTACAATATATCTTTTAATTACAAAACCATTTAATAAAAAAAAAGACTTTGGCTATATTTGGGAAATGAAGGAGAAAGAAAAAATAACTCCAAAATTATCGTGGCCCTATTTTAAAAACAGTACCACCACACCATATATATATAATAACATTTCTAAAAAATGCTCGCATTGCAGAAAGATTAAAGATCGTCTTTTACAAAAATCAGGCAGAATTATTGAACAAAAAGTCAATGGAACCACAATGGAAATAAATCTTTAATTGCTGCAATATTAAAAAAAAAAAAAAAAAAAAAAAAAAAACAGACCCACCTGAAGAAATATAATAACAGAGTTGGCCCAGATAAAGACAGGTTATTTTCTCTCTAAAACACATTTGCTGTTTTCAAAAAAAAAATAAGTAAAAAAAAACAACAATATGGAGTGAACCGTCCTTTTAAAATTGGGTTTAAAATGCATAAAAAGTATTTGGTCAAAAATATTTACATATCTTTAGTTGTATAGAAAAATCCGAGGAAAAATCCTTTGGAATTTTTAGGCCTACAAGTTGCTTTAACAAATAAAAAGAAATGTAAGTTTGAGAGACTTTAAGAAAGCAAAAATAAAATTCACAGCATATATCATACATTAGCTTTTGTAAAAAAATGGCAGTCATATCACTTTTAACTCAATTGATAAATTTACAAAGGTTGCTGATGACAACTTAAAAGTATCAAAGTAAAAGATTTTTAAAAACTAGAGTATACTGAAACAAATTTTTCATACTACAAATTTGTTATACTGTAACAAAAATTATATATTCAACATCTTTATGTAGTCATTTCTAAATGTTTTGAGTTTCTTTCATGCATAAATATGTTTTTACACCATTTTGTACACTTTAAAAAGCTCAAGTGTAGACATTTTGACTATTTTTTAAAATAGTCAAAATGTGTCGAAAAAAGTGTCACAGACAAAAAATTTTGTTATTAAAAAAAAAAAAAAAATGTTCCTAATGTTGATTTAAATTAAATATCTTGTTTTTGTTGCTTTGTTGAAATTAATCTGTTTCAAATCTCAGCCTTCTAAGTAGATATCAATAATAACATCTTTCTAGGTGAATAATTTATATCGCTTTTATTACCGGCTACTTTTTAAATTCAAAAAACTTTTTAATTCTTTATACATATTATATATATATACTCAGTATTCCATACTCCTGTATGGATAAGCCGTTTTTGGTTTTACTTTGTTAAAAATTTTTCTATTACCACAATTATGGAAACGTTTCTAAAATTTATTTTTAAATATTTAAAAACATCTTGGCCAAATTTGGTACGATATAAATAAATACCAGAAATCTAGTTTGTAAAACAACAAAATATGAGCCCTACAGAAGAGGCAGAGTGGCGTGTTTTTACTTTGTACCTACTATGCAAAACTCCACGCCTTTAAGTCTGAAAACAAAATTTTTCATCTATTGAATGCACCGTCAGAAATACGCAGTGTTCTGATACTCTCAGATAATAAATTTTTTCGACAAAAAGGAGAAGAAAGACAATATATCAACCACAAATTGAAAAAAAAAAAAACTACCCGTTATAAAACTTGCTTCAAAGATCAGTTTAGGTGACACATTCATGTAATTCAAGTTTAGATACATTCATGTTTCCTAAAATTTAGAAAATAGATTGATATCATAGTATGCAAATGTTAGCATAATTATTTGCACGTGAGCATTATATTGTTGGAATTCTTTGCTGTAAAAATGTTATACTTATAAATACTAAATAAAATATTGTTTCAGAACTGAAACAAAACTTACTGGTGGAGCATGGTCACTACGATCTTTGTGTTGATGGTCCATTACTAATTTTATTATTTAATATGACCCTAAACAATATAAATATAAAAATTTAATCACATTAGATATTACAACATAAATATCACCCAAAACGACAAAACAGACAATATGTCACCTATCAATTGAGCAAAATCATTCCGTAAGGTTACAACTTTAGTAGGCATTTCCACAAGACCCTCAAGTTGGTCTAAACCTCATTCAGCAACTGGAAAAATTACCTCGAAGGAATAGAATTTTCAAATTAATTGACAAGTATAAATATAAGAAGCAAGAAAATCCCTTAAAATAGTTCCTTGGGAATGGAAAAATTAAAGAAAGAAAGAAAGAAAGAGAGATGGGTATTTTACTTGAATAGTCAGAAGTCATGTTTTTTTATTATGTGAATTATTTGCAAAACCAATCACTATTTACCTAAATTGATCATATTTTAGCTAAGTACCACATGCCAGTTAAAACAGAAAAATGAATAGATTTTTAAGGCGTTTCCAAAATTTTGTGCTGCTAAGAATTACTATTTAAGACTATTTAAGATTATTAGTAGTTTAAAACTTCGTGAAAATTGAAAAAAATGATAATAAAAATCTGCTAATGAACTGCACAGAAAATAAATTAAAAAAACTTAGCACTAAAGAAATTTTTTCTTCAAAATACAAAACAATGCTTTTCTATTCATGACGTTAAGACAAAATCTAGTAAAAAAAATGATCAAGATTATAAAGTGTTTATGCATTCATTGCCTAAGATAAGGAATATCTTGGAGAGATCAAAAAAATTACAATGGTGCTTTTAAGGTGCACTTTTATGTTTGTCATTTAAAATTTGAATAAGAATCAACTTTAAAAAAAAAATTTTTGTTAAAAATCAGTAAAAAGTCTGTCAGTAAGGGCCTGTTGCTAAAGAGTTAAAATGTTGCAGGCCATGGTCATCAAAAAATTCATTTAAGATAAATCTTTTAATTGCTTGAAGGAATATTAATGATGAGGCTAAAAAACAGACTCGTAATGGACTACCATTTATCAATTCTGAACAGCAAAGAAGAAAAAAAAAACAATAAAAAACCTTTTTAAAATAGCATAATAATTATACAATAGCATAACTAAATTAGGTTATGATGAATATTGTATTTTAGAAGAAAATTGCAGTGTTTGATATTTCTGATGGTGAAAATTGGATGTATCAGCATTGCAGTTTATAATACAGCTAATCACATTAATAATGCATTGATATGTCAAAAGCTGACAGGTAAAGGATATTTTCCGTCATACGTTCTGGCATCAGCATCAAAAATAAATGCTGAGAGAACGTGCGTTGTGTGCGCCAAATACAAGTTACAAAAAAATTCTAGATATCAATGCGTTGATTATGATTTGGACTTTGTGCTGATCCATACTGTGCCAATTATCACACAAAGAATGGATATCAGTGCGTTCTTTATTATTATATGTATGATTATACTCTTATTTTATTGTGATAGATAGTGTTAAAAATAGTTTAAAAAATTTAAAAACTGATAAGCAAAAAAAATTAATTAAAAAAAAAAAAAAAAAAAGATATTTATAGACCACTTCCTAGAAAAATAGTGAACTTATGGCTGACATTTTTCAAAAGCGGCATTGTATATTTAGCTATTCTAGGTATTTGTGCATCATGAAGTTTTTTGAAAATTCTGGTATAAACTATTTGTATTAACTTATTTTTAACAGAGGAACTAATTTCAGAAAAAGAGGCTGAAAAACGGAACAAATTTTACCAAAGTGGAAAGAACAAGAGCTTTATATATTATGGGGAGAAAGATGTTTATTGTAAATCGTACTGGTACGTATATATCTAAAGTTTTCTAATTGGACCCCAATGTTAGTTGAAAGGTCCTATGAAGTCAGGTCTTTCTGTCTTTCTGTAACCACATTTTCTAAGAATTTGTTAATTACCTTTTACTAATTTTCATAAAAATACTTGCTTGTCCATAGTACCAGCAAAAGCATGGGAAACTACTTTTATGTTTTCTTTCAAGACCTGTTTATCTTTTTCTTATTTTAATAATTTTGGTGTGAAGTCTGGGAACTATAAACAATTAAAAATAAAGAGCCATATTATTAACAAAAAAAAATTTGTCCATAATGTCAACAAATATGAGAAATTACTATTTTCAAATACTTTTAAGATCTCTTCCAATTTAAAGAATATGTAAAGTTAAGGAATTAAATTATTACAAAGCAGCTGATTGAAACTTTTGGTGAAAATCTGTTTGCCCATAATGGCCATACGAAGAGGCAGAAATATTAATATTTTCCTACATGTAGGTAAGTGTAAATGAAAAGTAAGTGTTTTCAAATGTAGCCATACTTGAAAACAATTACTTTTCATTACCTTCTTTAATATACCCAACAAAGTCAAACAACATGTTCTAACGCATGCAACATAATTTTTAAAGTAATGTACTTAACGATACATCTATTAATTGAATACAAGTTTAGTAGTTATTAATTTTTTTCTAACCGTTTACTGTTTTCCATAAAACTGCTGTTTGGATCTTTTTGGATAACCATGATATTGATGATAGTACTTGACTATATTCTGTACTCGTAGAGGAAGTGAGCCTGTCTGACTGTAACTATATCAGTGGAAAGAAGCTATGAAAGGTGAATGGGTGAATAGAGAAGACACACCCAAATTGAGCTAGAGTTAATGTTTATCACCTATGAAACTGATAAATGTTCAGACTATCTGGCACCAGTTCTTTTCTATCCTGAAACCATTAAAGCTCAGACCTTGCCATAAGCAAACAGCCTCCTGAGTAGTTAATAGTTTATGTGAAGTATATGGCGCGACTGTTATCGCTCGGCAATAAATACAGCTTAAAAAACCTTTCGCCCACTATGGTTGGGCAACAAAGAACATTTTTAGGTCTCAGGCCTATTAATGAGACGTACGCGATCATGCACACATATGGCGTTATGCTAAGCGATCAACGGTGTACACAAATTTTGGTGATATATCTTACTTTATTTTATTAAAGTATTGTACATTGTATTGCATAGATTCAGATAGTTTCACTATTTATTCCAGAGCGGAACGGGCTGGGGATGTTCAAATGGTGAACCCCAAACACCAGTACTGAACTGAAATTCAAATGCTGCATTTCTCAGTCATAACTTTTGCTTGTCTGCTATGACTGAAATATCTTTTTCAAATATTTCACATATTTCTTTAAAACAATAATTTAATCAACCAAGATTTTCTTTAAAACAGTATTTTAATTAACCATTACTTTCTACAATATTTCAGCCAACCAAAATTTTCTTCAAACTATTTTAAAACGATTGAAACAACAAGTAACAAATAATTTTGTCATAGTTTCTCAAAAAACAAGTAAATTAAAAGTGGAATGAATAAAAACATTTTTCAAATAATTAAAATATTAGCTGTAAATATTCAGCGAAAATATCAAACAACTCTTATCATGACTTTAAATATCAGTTCGCGATATAAAGATGTAAAAACGAATGCTGAGGCTGCTTAGAAATTATGTTTATATACTTAGTGTTCAAAACCTACTTAAAAGATCAACTAATTATGAAATATAACAATTATGGCGGGAAGTTTATATCTTTCTAAATAAGATTATTTATTATAAATCAGTTTTTTTTTTAATTGGTTTTTATTATTAAGAATCACAGTTAATGGGAATTCTAACTAGCATTAAATATCTAAAAATACAGTGAATGAGGGCCAGTAAATTATATAGCAAAATAAAAAGTATATTGGTAAAAGAAACAAAGTAAATAGTAGTATCCATTTTTTGTTATGAAGTCGTATAATTTGCAAAAAAACAAAAAAAAATTTGTGTTTACCCATGCAGATTTTAGTTATGATAAATATTCCTAAAACTGACTGTCAAAAAAATGGTAGAAGATAGCAGTGAAATCCACTTATCGATGATCTCAGTTAAATATATTTAACCACAAACAGACACAAATGACAGCTAAACTTTGCAAGTTTGAGTTTTTTTTTTTTTTTTTTTCAAGCAATAAATTCACACGAGCTATTAAATACTAAGGAAAATTTAATTTACCTGAGATCTACACGAGCACGAGCGATAGCTCGGAATTCATGGCAAAACCTGAAGCTATGAAATATCTTACAAATGAAAATATAAAGAGAGATGCAGGAGTTCATGAAAAAAATGTGTACATATTTGCAAGCACACAAAATACCGATAGCTATACAAGTGGTTGGCACTGCCTTATTGACATTCTGGCATTTTTTTTTGTTAAAAGGTGCAATTAATGCCATGAAAAGGCACTTAGTTGCATCACTTTTTGCCAAGATAGAACTTCCAGAACAGGAAAAGAAAAATCATTTTCTAGCATTTTGATCATTCACAAAATATCAATAAAAATGTTTAACAAACATCAGTTGGATCCATACAACTAAAGACTACTGCACAAAGACTTGTGGAATTAATTTGTTGAGGGATGAACGCTCTAAAGGGAAGTCTGCTAGTCAGATAAAACATTCAAAGGGATTATATATATGAAGTGACAACTGAAGAAAGAAAGGTAGGTCTTCCTCTTTACTCTAGGAGCTAGCTTAGGTTTAGTATAAAGTTGTTTGTGCACAAAGTTGGACTTCAAATCATGTCAGTACATAGTATTTAGGTGAGAAAAAAATGGTTTCCCTCTCTGGTGAGTGGTCATTTGGCTAAATTACCCAATTAAAGATGGCATAAATATTAAAGATTTTTTTTTCCACAAATATAGTCGTATATACCATTGGGAAAATATTTCAATTTTGATTCATAATCATATAAAAACATACAGCTCAAAATCAAGTGGTAGTTATTTGCAAAAATGCAAAGTCAAGTGATCCTTGTTTTACTAAAATATACATCAAATGCGTTTAAACAAGCAAATTCGATCGGATCGACAATCGTGAAAGCCCTCCTTTGTTGTGCTTTCAAAACAGATTTATTAGAAAAATAATATGGTACTTTAGTTTACAATTTGGTTTATGTATATTTTGTTTTCTTTTAGTTTTCTTTTAGTTTTAATGATTATTTATACATATGGAACATTATGGAGTGACATAGGGGTATATTGGTAACAAAAGAACTTCCGTTACTTAACCCATAAGTTTTCGACTACATTTTTCTTGGTTTGGCGGATTTTACACAGAAAAAGTAATAATAGCATGCTGTTGAAAATATTTAGAAAACAATGGAATTGATAGCGAATTTGTTTTAATAGTGTCATGAGTGGCGGTGGAGGGAACTACATAAGAGGCGCATACAGAACAATGCTTATAACTGAAATCATCAAATGACTTCAACTAAAAACCTTTACAGCATCTGGTAACTACTAATCAAGTAAAACTAGTCAATACAAAACTAGTCAATATTTCCTTTCCGGTATAGAATCTTGCACAAGAGTTGAAAAACTTGGGTATACCTGTCCTGAAAATGTATACACACCTAAAGTACCAGTGAAAAAGCAAACTTCAGATGTTTGCTGATTTTGCCAAAACGCATTGGATTTATTTTTAAAAGATGGGTATAAATTGCAAACAAATTGATGTAGTAGTTGATTTAAACAAAGTATAAAACAACCTGAGAGAGATAAAAGAAGAAAGAAACAACCCATTGAAACTGCTGTCGATCACATCAATCAACCTTCGCCAACATACATGGAAAAATTTTGGTCATCTTCCAATAACAAGATGCAACTGCAGCAGATGTTCATAAGAAGGTTAGTAGCAGTGAAGATGATTTATTTAGGTGGCGCTAATTTGGAAGATAAAACTTTGCACATCAAAGTTTTTAAAGGTATTACCAAAAAAGAAAGTTGATTAAAGTGCGAACACGAGTAAGCAGATGACTGATAATAACAAAAATTATTATTTTTTGGGTTTTCTAAAGTATAAAAATATAAAAATTGGTTTCTCATCCAGATGGTATTTTTTTAGATAAAAATCAGAGCAAGTAGAGCAACAAATAATAATCATGCTTAAGCAAATTTGTTACTAAATCTTCAGCATTTAAATTTGCATCAAGCAATGGCACCCACCTAATTGCATTTGGGAAGTTTAATATGAGCGACAACAAGGTATCTGCTGCTGAAAAGTTTCTTGTGGACTGTATTGCAAAAGACAAGTAGATGCAATCATTTAATGAACTGATGTATAACCTATATTCACTATTTCAATTGGATTTCGAGAAGTTTCTAGCCACAATCATCAAGTATGAAAACTCATATACAAAGGGCATGCATTCAATGCTACATGTGGAATCATGCTCTATTCCAAGCAATCCTACACATAAACCCACAAAAATATAGATATCAATACATGTCAAAACCCAATTGGTTCATGTTAATACTTTTATATGTATAGGTATTTCATTATTATAAGTATAGAAAAAAAAACAAAAGATTTACTTACTAGAATTACTGTAAAAATACATCGTTCATAATAGTGACACATAGCTTTTACTATATTCTTAAAATGTAGTTGGTTTTTAAAAACTTTATATATTTTCTAAGTATTTAACGTATAACTTCATGAAAAAGAGACAAAGAATGTATTTTTTATGTAAATTTCAAAGATCATTTGACTTCACATTTTTCTAAACAACTCTTTACCACTTATATGATTTTATATGATTATAAATCAGCGCTAAAATATCTTTCGAACATATATGTGTGAAAAAAAATCTTTAAAGAAAATTTTAAAATTTTTCCATCTTTAATTGGGTAATTTAGTAAAATGACCACTAACCAGAGACGGAAACCAACTTTTCTAACTTTAATATCATGTACTAATATAATTTGAAGTCAAACCTTGTACACAAATAACTTTATACTCAACCCTATCTAGCCCCTGCAATACTTCAGAAAGTTAAATTTTGAAAATGAGTGAATTTTATTTGGAATGGTTTTGCAAAAAAGTGAGGTTTAGGGGTGGTGGCTTAATATTTTTCTCAAAAATGCACATTTTTAAATTCCCTGGCTTTGTTATGCAAAGTCATATAGATTTGTGTGGTTTTTTTATTTTAGTACACCTTGATTCTCTCTTTATAATTAAAGATCATGAACAGATGCTAAAACTATTGAACGACCTAGTGCAGTTTTTACAGGTTAGGCAAACTAAAAGTAATAGTTGAATTTGATAGAACATTCCTGTTTATTTTTTCTGATTTATGGGATAAAGTTAATTGGCTATAGGGACAAAAAATATTAATTCTTTTAAGCTAGAAGGTAGCTATTTAGAAGTTAAATAGTTTCTAAGCTGGCTTTTGAAAATATATTGTGAGAAGTCTGTGCTCAGTAAAAGTTTAAAACCAATAATAGAATTTCCAATAAATAATAGAATAAGGTATTTTTCCTGATTTCACTTTCAGTTTATTTGGTCTCTAATCTGTCATTAATGTATACTATTTTTAAGTCAAAATATTGGTCATAAACATCAAGCTGTGGTTTTTTCTAATTTACAAAAAAATGCTGACACTTCAAATTTCTTTACTATTAAATTTTGCATCCATATATAGATTTCCATAAGTTCAAATCGTGTTAAAAAGATAAAGATAGGAATAATGTAATCAGCTTTTCTTAAATAATTTGTCAATGGACAAAACTGTCCAAATTTCATGTTAATTAAATGAATTAAAGTTACAGTTTTTCAAAAATCTAAAATAAATCCGTTAAAAAACAAGTATTTTCATATTTCTCTTTTATAAAATTTGGGAATAAAAACTTCCAAACACTTTCTTGCTAATGTTTCCTTTATCATTAAATATCACTGATGCTGCTTATAACTTTTTCTATCAATTTCACTTGTTCAGTCAACACTTTTTTGGTAAAAATATGTTCATACAATTACTAAACCGTTCAACTAATTGGTTACCAAGACCGATTTGTCGTAAACCAATTACTGATAGAAAGTTTATTTCAAATGGTTGCCTCCCTGTTCTACCAACACTAACATTTTTACAAGTTTGGAAGCTGTAAGTCTTTTTTTTTTTTACATTTTTGACATGTAATGTTATTACAATGAGCATATTCTCTTCTTAATTCTAAGTTGTCATTTAGCTAAAGTTCACCTCCACACGATGAGCAAGAAGCAGCCTCTTTAAAAATCAAAATTCATGAACATGTTATTGCTTTCTTCACACGACAAATTTATGTCACCTTAATGGTGATCTAATGATACATTTTGTGTTAAGGTGACAGAAAGATATACAAAAAACGTTATGGCAACACCATAAATACATATCACATTATAATTTATTATTCTAACTCATGTCATAATGAAAAAAGCTTTGTTCAGGGACAATAAATCTATTTCATGATATTTGAAAATTAGAAAATAATGTGCGTTGTCCTAGGATGCCCTTTGAAGCATTTCGTCTTAAGGTAGATCCAGGAGTATATATTATATACGTTATATATGTTTAAAGATATTAATATATTATATTAATGTCATCTTTAAACATAAAACATTTCAGAAAAATCAAAACTTAAATTCTGGAGAAAAATCAGAAAAAACTTTTTTTTTAAACATCGACTTTAACAGAATTAGAACATACTAAAAAAAAAAACTAATCAAAAAATGCAATTTTTAGTTAAAATTTATCATGTTTACAGGCTTGATAAAATTTCCAAAATGACTGACATGCTATAATAAAGAAAAAGAGCATAAATTTAATCTTTTTTTAGGAAAGTTTAACCTCTATTTTTAATAAACAACTTTAATAACAAATAGATTGAATATCTTACTTTAGATATGTTTAAAAATTATCAAAGCTACATTTAAAACTGTATTTAATATTTAAATTAAAGAATTTGCTATTCCAAAGCTTGAGTGGAAACTTTGCACATGTTTGTGAAATACAACTAGTCATTAAGCTGCAGATATTTATTTCTTGTTTGATGCGCAACATATTATTCTTGAGTACAAAACAAATCACATATCAGTAAATCCAGAACATTTTGACACTTTAGCAAGAATTTGCATTCAAACAGCAGTAAAAGATCTTGATAAATCTCAGAGCGGATATATGAAACATTAATTTCCCATCTCATAGCAATGACCAAAACAATGAAAATGTTATATTTATATCACGTATTTGATCACTTTTCGAGCTTGCTACCAAAGAGGATATCTTTTAAACATCCCTTGCCATTTCACTTCATCAGCAACCTAGCAAGAAAAATTTATAACTAATTAATCTTCTTTTTTTATATCTTCAAACTAGTTGAGTAACTTTTCAGAAAATCAAACCTAGAGATAGAAGATAACCATTTTATATATTCAGTCTGTGAGCAAAATTTTGAAAAAAATCAAAAATAAATATTTAAATTTATTCGAGATAAATTCATCCAAATGAATTTCGTTATAGTATAATAAGCTCATAAACTACTATTTATCTTCTAATAAAAAAAAAATTGTAAGATTTCCTTGTTATTTGTATACAAATTAAGGATTACAACAATAAAATGCATATTTTAATATTTTCATATGCAAATTATTTATCTTTATACTATTCCCATATCAAAATACAGCATGCCTAAGAACATCTTATTTAATTGGAGGTTTAGCTAGGCTCATATCATTTACAATAGAAAACCTAGATTGTAAATACACATTAGCTTACATAACACACATAAAAAAGTATTTAAATATATGATTAAACTGTTTAATGGACAGATAAAAAACCTCTTGAAAAAGTAATTCAATAATAAAAGGGCAAAAAAGGTGTGTTATTGCATTTAATTTTGTTATTGTGTGTTATAAGGTGTGTTTTATAATTGTTCTTGCTTATGTACTAATCAAAACCTCAAGACAATCAATGTTGAGAAATTATGGTATTGATATTCAGGATTATAAGAAAGTTTTTGCCATAAAAATATTCACTGGACAAAATATTTAACTTTCAACGACACAGGAAACTTAAATAAAAATTACTCACATCTAGTCTTCGGTTTAACACTTTCAACTTTTCATCCAAGTCTGCACAATGCTAGAAATCAAAATTCTATGTTCAACCCCTTAAGTGTAAATTAAAAATATTCCTGCATATTTAACTTAACGTAAACAGGCTTAATACCCTTCCTGAAATGAGAAAAAATACACTGGATTGCTAATTGAATTTTTAAGTATAAAGTTCTAATTTAAGAAATTAAAAACGATTTTTAAAGATATGGCATAACAAGCATATGTAATGTCAAAAATTTATAATCTGCATGGAAAGTATATTAACCATCAAATCTATCGCCTAGATCATAAACAGCAATTCAAGCAAAAAGTTACACTAATGAGTACTTATACCAACCCAAAAGAAGTGAATAGGGCCAACAATTTGTTTTCTTTAAAAAAACATACCACACTATGACCATATGGAACGCAGTATGTTATTCATGAAAAACTCATACCTCTTCAATTTTTATTTTCTGTTTCTGTGGTAATCCTGGTAAACAGTCTTCAATTTTGTTTAACTAAAATATGAAATTACAAATAAAAATTAATTTATAAGCTTAAACACAATTCAGCTAGCGCCAACTGATATTATGATTCGAAATAGCGTATAAAAAATAACAGGGTGCTTTATTCGCACAAAGAGACTTTTGAATAAACTTTTGCAATTAACTCCATACATACCGTACTTATACTTGCACCCAGTGCATTTAATAGGTATGCAGCCTTCTTGATTAACATTAATGAATTGACAAACTTTTCGCTGAGATGAATTTTTGGAAAAGTTCTTCCCACGAAAAGGCATGAATGTATTAACATTGTTGCATGATTAAATTAGGATTTTTTATAAATTAAGAATTTTTGTTTTAAGATCTGATCCAGCTATCTTCTTCACTGGACTTAATTTCTTGCCATTTTTAACCTGGCAAATAAAAAAAATAAATCTATTCAGAAAATAAACACATTTTTAGATTAGTAAATATTTAATGTAAATAAAAGCGAAACCAAAAAACCAGATAATCATAGAGGAAAAAGATTTATTGACAAATTAATTTTTTGTTCCAGATAATTCAACTAGGTTTAAAATGTAAATTCAGTAGCTATAGAGATGTTTATGATACTATTGTCTTTAGTATGAATAATTCAAATAATGCAAGCAGACAAACAGAATTATTTTATAACTTTGCTGGGGGATCAAAAATCCAAATTTCTAAAAAGCACCTATTCTAAATATGTTATTACATGAATACTTACAAAAAAAAAGTTATAAAGCTGTAAAGGAATATTATTACAAGTTAATAATGAATCTAGGCATACCCTTTTATCAATTAAAGCCAATTTTCGTTTCATGACTTCTTCATAGATTGTAAGATTAGCTGTCCTTTTTAAAGGTGTCACTAAGATAAAAACAAATTAATAAAAAACCATTACTGCCTTTATTTGATGTTTTGGGAAAAACTTTTTGGAATTTTTAAGCTAATAGTATGGTATATCTCATATTAATTTTAAACTTCCTTGAATTTTAGAAGTCAGATCACATTTTTGGTATTTTTGAATGGGAGAGCGATCACAAAAGACAATACTGCAGGTAGTCAATATTAAGCAAATTTCCAAAATTTAAAAACGAAAATAAATACCATTTTGATACCGATTGCATATCTCAAGAATGTAAGGTCTAAAAACAAATATAAAGCACTTATATTTTTTTTGGTAAACAAAAGTTTAAAAAAATTAAATTTAACTTTTGTGTTTTATGTGCCCAAACACATTGAAACTTTCATCCATATTTATTAATTTTTCAGGAATATTACTATTTTAGTGATATTTCGTTTTTTTTTAAATAGATATTTACTAGGAAAAGACATTTATTCTGCTGTTTATATGTCCAACTTTACAAAATATGGTGCAATTTTAAAATATAGAGGATAATCCACAGCATCTACTTCAAAAATTAAAAGTATCACTAACAAATATGATGAAAAATTCAAGCAAAGTCATCATAACTATTTAAAATGTGGTACTTTAGTTTTCCTCTAAAAGAATTTGTGGAGTAAGCATGCCTCAGATCATTTGCTGAACAATTGAAAATCTCAGAACCAATAAAATATAAAAATCTCCAATGATTATCATAAACATGATCGTAATCATCATCTTCATTTTCACCATAACCATGACCAAAACCATGAAACGTCTGTTGTCGTTTGTTTTTACATAAACCACTTTAAAGGAAAATTAGCATTTATTGTAAGACCAATCTTAACATGCTAACGTATGTAGCAAATGAGCCTAATTATATGATGAAACGTTTGAGCAAAGTTTTACATCTAGATGCCTTTCCTATCACTTAACCACTGGGATCAATATAGGCACTGATTCCCTTTATTGTAGGTTATTCACTAGGAGATTTGTTAGATAATTAGATTTATTGGATATGCTCAATTATTGAACATTATATATAGATATAATGTTCAATTAAATAATATTATATCTAGATATAAAAATGTAAAATTGGATAAGCATATCATGTGCAAATGGCAGCTCAAGCCTTAATCAGTGAAATTTCATACACAGGTCAAAATTTCCAGTTAATTTTAATGATCTAATTTCCTGCATAAGTTTTGCAGCTGCAAACTGATATTCCACAAAAAAAATCTTATTTATGTATTGATTTTAAGGAATAATTTTGCACAAGTTGAGAAATACAAGACCTTAACATAAAAAAAAATTTTGTCAGCTTGATATTGGGGTAGCGTGTCCTTTTTAATTCCATAAAAGCATACCTATCAGGGTGATTCTTCCGTAATTTATTTGTGAACGGGACAATGGAATTCCTTTCGTTACGCAACTGCAAGAAAATAATTATCACTAATTAACCCTGATGTCAAAGAAACGATATTTATTCTTAAAATTAGAAGGGTGGGAATACGCTGGCAACATTAAGTTGGCTTTCACGATAAATATAAAATGAATTTTGCAATGACTGAAAAAAAAAAAAAAAAAAATTCAAATTAATTCTAGTTCTGAAATAATTTAAAAACCAGTGAATTCACTAAAATTTTGGGCAATATACCCTGCTATCTACGCCTCACAGATTTATGTGCACAATTTCTAAAAAAAATATAGTAACAAAAAAAAAAATTATTAACAAACTCCCAGACAATATTTTATATGAAAAATATAGAAATCTCCAACAAAATGGAAAAAATAGCAATAATACCAATGAAATAGTTTAAACGCCAAAAAATGCTAAGTATTAAATATTCAAGAATAGCAATATTTACATTTCTGTCAATGTTTTATCCAAATTAGAAATTAGATTAAAGTTTCCCTCAGACAAAGCAAAGTGATTTAATTTAAGCATCTAAATTCCACCTATTATATGCATAATATGTGCAGAATATATGCAGAATATATGCAAAATTTTCAGTTATGAACAGATTTCAATTAAATTTTAGAAATGTTGTTTTTCATCAAGTTCCAGGTCCTGGAGGATGGAATCTACAAAAATTTCAAAATGATCAAAATGAAAAAATAACTAATAAATTTAAACTCCAGACCAAATTTCAGCAGGATCGAAAAATAATTTCTTGAAAAATACGGATGTTATTTTTTATTAAACTTAATACAGGAACAAGTATTTTCTAAATGGTGGGCATTTGGGGTAAAATATGCACTCTATAGTTCATTAACTTCAAGAATATCAAATTTATTCAAAAATAAAGAATATCATAAATTTATGAAAAATTTATCTATAAAATCAAAAAATTCTCACAGATTAAAATAACAGTTCAAAAAAAATTTTTTAACCTACAATGACTATGTCTCGAGTCTTGGGGACTGGGCCCAATAACATTTCCAAAATGCAACAGCAACTATGAATGATATTTTCTAACATCAAACAAAATTTCAGGAAAATGAAAAAAAAAATTATTAAAAAATGTTGCAGATGACATTTTTCAACCAAATCTAAAACAGTTCAAAAAAAAGTTCGGAAAAAACGAATTTCCAGCAAATAGTAAGTATTATTACTGTATAGCATATAAATACTGCCTAATGGCAAGTAGTGCCAACTCCATCATACCAATTATGTAGATAAATGGGTACCAAGATCTCGAGCTCAACCCTACTGATAAGGGGTGGTTATAATAATAAACTATAACCCAGGTGGAAATAAACCCATTGGCTTTTCACTTGTTTTACAACATAACAATAACCTACCTACTGAATTTTACGACATAAAACACAAACCTGCCGACCAAATTTTTTGACTTAAAACACGAACCTACCTATCAAATTTTAGGACTTAAAACATGAACCCACCTACCAAATTTTACGACATAAAACACGAACCTAACTACCAAATTTTATGACAAAACATGAATCTACCTACCAAATTTTATAACATACAACACAAACCTACCTATCGAATTTTACGACATAAAAACAAACTTACCTACCAAATTTTACGACATAAAACACGAACCATCTACCAAATTTTACAACAAAACACGAGCCTAACTATCAAATTTAACAACAAAACACGAACCTGCCTAACAAATTTTATGACATAAAACACAAATCTACCTACCAAATTTTATGACATAAAGCACAAACCTACTTACCAAATTTTACAACATAACACAAATCTACCTGCTAAATTTTCCGACATAAAACACAAATCTGCCTACAAAATTTTCCGACATAAAACACGAACCTACCTACCAAATTTTATGACATAAACCACAAACCTACCTACAAAATTTTCTGACATAAAACACGACCATACCAACAAAATTTTATGACATAAAACACAAAACTACCTACCAAGTTTTATGACATAAAACACGAACCTATCTACCAAACTTTGAGAAAATTTCAAAAATGACTGAACCCAAAAACAATTTTAAAACAGCTGCCATGATTAATTTATTAGAAAAAACATTTCGTAATATAATCCAAAATTTCAGCATAATCAGAGAGCAACTTTTGGAGAAAAGCTAACAAAACACTGGTTTTTATGGTTTTTGAGTCACAAATCAGGCTCAGTCACTGAGAGAGAATTTTTGGCAAGTAGCCATATAAGTCAAAATATTCTCCCTATAGTACTATGGTTACTGAAAAACGCATTATCGTCAGATATAGGTGATTTTATAGGACTCTGTGTGCAAAAAAAAAACCCTTGATTATAAAAAGAAGATAATGAATTATGCAAGAAAGATGCTGAAAGGGTTAAAACACTGTAATAAATGATTTTTAAAACAACAAATTATAGATGAAGGTAATGAAATATTTCAAACCTTCATAACAGTTGTTAAATCAGTTATACCAAAAGCTTCTCGAACTAGCTAAATAAATAAAAAAAAACTATTTTATTATTTAATTCCCAGAATTAAAGAGAACAGAAACTTTGACATGGTAAATCTTAAAAAAATAAACAAGACCACTGTATAGCAGTAATAAATAACATTTTTAACAGCTATTTTTGATTCAAAAATGACCATATAAAAGTACAGTATAAACAAGCAATTTTTTTTTAACTAAAATATTTTCATGCTTTATTTATAGACTTATCTTCAACAGAAATTAATTCTAGTTCAGAAAAATGGAGACA